>CAJNJA010040254.1:0-27961 GCA_905231915.1 Symbiodinium necroappetens | reverse complement strand
AGAGGTCCCTCGGAAACTAACGCCTAAGCTGGTTCTAGATGCTCCGATCTCCTTCACCAACGAAGTCGCTCTTGCACAATCGCTGTCGCCCCAAGTCACGGCAAAAAACACTTTGCCGCACGTCAACTGGACGCCATCTTGGCTGCGCTACCTCAGGATTGGACACCGCGGAGGTTGGCCCTGCAGGGCGCCAGCTGGGCAGTGGCAAGCAGTCAAAAGTCTGCTGGAAAAACTGTTTCGGGCTGTTGTGCAGCGTAGTTCTTAGAAGAGGCTTCTGAGTTTTTCAAGCCATGTCAATTACCACAGTAGAAGCTTACGCAGCAACTCTGCAGAATCATCCCCGGTGGCTTGGGGACACAGCGCAGTGCAGGTTGCTTGGCGACAGTCCGGTGGGGACAGCAGCACCGTCCAACAGCAGCTCAAGCAGATGCGGCGCATTTAAGCCACAAACGTTTCTTTCGCAGTGATCCTGCAGGATGGATCCGGAACCAGCTACTTGGGGGCAACAGCAGCACTGACATGGTGGCAAAAGAGAACCCGCTCCGGGGTCAGAGCTCTTTTTTCGCTGTTGGATTTATCTCTGCCATGATTGGGTCTGATTTGGCCCTCATTATCTTCGAAAGATAGCGTTGTATGGCACACCCGTCTCGGACTCTGACTCAGTCACTTAGCTGCCGTTGGAACTTGAAGGATTAAGGATCTCGGTTGTCAGTAGCAGAGTGGTGGAAGGGCGCCTCCGTCGGGGTGGTTCGCTCTTGCAACAACCAAGTGGTTTTGGATGGGGGCAAGTTTCTTATCTGTTTGCTTTCAAAGTTGGCATTGTTTTGAAGTTTTTGTTTCTTAGTTTTTTTAATCTCTTTAAAGCAGGCGTGGAAGTTTTTTCGATGGGGGGGTGTTCGAACCCCAGGGTTGGAACTTAAAGTCCAAACCGAAGCTTCCAGGCTCCGAAGCTCAGAGTTCAGGGCCTGGATTTTTTGGGTTCGAACATTTAAGTCTTTTTGAATTCGCCTCGAACCTCATTTCGAACTTATGTGGTGATGTTGTGTTAGCAAACTCTCAACCGTGATGCGTGCAACATCTTAACTGAACCTGGACCGTCACCGTACGATAGTTTGGTCGCTGCGGGTTGCGAAAATGCCTCCGGCTTTCAGTTCAACATGCAAAGATGCGTGGTTGCTGTGGAACTCGGAAAGCAGAACTCAAATGCTTGTTCACGTGGTGAGGCGGCAAACACTGTCTTGAATACACCAGAAGACAGTTCAAGACCTTTTAAGGAGTCAGATTTACATGTCGTAGCTTCGTGGTTACGACTTCATGAAGCACATTTCAGAGTGGCGTAGGGCTCGAAGGTATGTTGTGTTTGCAATGAGTCTTGTAGGGTCGACATGCCACGCATCTTGTTCAACGGAAAGCTATGTATATACATCTGTAATAAGCGAACAGAAGATGCCACCTCCAAGTCAAAGTTCTTTGCACTGCCAAGCCCTACTGCAACTAAAGGCTGAGTACGCCAGAACCCCGAGCCTCCTTGCATAGGTCCTAGGAACGAGGGAACGCAGTGATCCACAAGCGGAGCGACGGTGGGAAGGAGCGCATGGCAGACGAGCCGGCGGGAGCTTTCTCCGGGTTTGGCTTCTTGGGGTTCGAACGTCTGCGGGTCTGGATTCGAACGTAAGTGTTTAGATCCAAATGGCAAAGGTTCGTGCGATGGTCGCATCTACCAGTTCATCTGAGTGACATTGCTGCTTTCTTGTTTTCCCTATCACTGTTGGTGTTGCTCATACTGTTGCTCTTGCTGCTGTGTGTCCAGTGTTGCCAGTGCTTGATTGGCAGCTTCGAGGTTGCAGGGTCATGTTTCTGAGAGACGGTTTAGGGGTTTAGTGTCTAGGGATCACTTCTTGGAGTTTTTTTTTGCTTTGGGGCTTTCAGGTTTAGGATCGTCGGTCTGCGGAGGTTGGTTTTCAGATTTTTGGGTTTACAAGTCAGAAGTACCAGGGCCCGAGGCGTCATGCTTCAACTTCGAATCGAGCCTGAAGGTTTTGAATTTGCAATATCACACCAAACATCCCACCCTACACCAGAAACCATAACCCCTAAACCCAAAAGACTAAAGCCTGAGCCCCAAGCGCTAAACCTGTAAAATCCTAAAGCCCTAAACCTGAAGCCCTAAGCCAAAGGCATCCCTTGTAGCTGTCATTCTAGAACCCCCAAAAGCATCGTGACCCCTTGTAGTAGCCCTGCAGCCGCAACCGACGTGATTTTGGAGGCCTCCGCTGGTGGGGAGCTGTTTAGCCCCAGCTCAGCAGAGAGCCCGGGCCCTAGGCCCTAAACCCCTTCAACCCCCTAAACCCCCGAAACCCCCTCAAAGCCCCCTCCAAACCCCCTCAACCCCCTGAACCCTAAACCCTCAACCCTAAGGTTCTTGCGTTTGGGGTTTAGGGTTTGGGGTTACGAAGTCTTGGGAGCTTTAAGGGTGCATGTGTGTTTCTACTAGGGTAATCGGGTTTAGGATCTTAGGGTTTGGAAGCTTATTGAAGGCTTGGGGATTGAGCTTTGGGCGACTTCTTGTGGTTTGAAGCTGAGGCCTTTCGGGATGCAGGGTTGAGGGCCGCGTTAGGGCTCAGGGTTTCGGGTTTAGGGTTTTGGGGGCCCGGCAGTTATGGTTTTGGGTTTGGGAATTATTTGGCTGCGGGGTTCAGGGCGAGGGTTTGGACAGCATGCCCTGAAACTCCCGAAGCATTTTTCATGCGAGGCTTCACTGCAGTGCAAGAATTTCTTCAACTTGATTCTACCGATACAGAAAACTCCTAAACCCTAAACCCTAATCCTGAACCCTAAACTCTACTCTAAACCCAAAACTCCTTTTTTTGACGAAGCGCCCTCATCTTTGGACGGTTTTTTCTGGGATGCTCTTGTGCCATCCTGAATCTATTTCGACCTTGAGCCCTAAGCTGCCAACACTTGGTTTAAGGCCTTTAGGGTTGAGGGTTTAGGGTTTGGGGTTTTAGGATTCAGGGTTTAGGGGTTTAGGGTTTAGGGTTAGTTCTCTAACTGAAGGTCCCTCTTGGGGCCGTACTGTTTCTGGTACCAAAAGAGGGACCCCCTAATTTAGAGAGATATCCACATATTTATGGGCATCGCAGCACAAGGGTTGAAGTGTTTGGGGTCTTAGTGAGCTGCTGATAACCCTAAAGCCCAAACCCGAAACCCTCTATTTTTTGAGGTTTTTGAACTTTGGGTTTCCTTTCCGACTGCGGCTCCTTCCTTGCTCTACCTCTAAAATCCTGACGACTTGAAATCCTTGTTGGGAGGGAATATTATAGTACAGTTATAGAGAAGCAAGCCCCAATATTGTATTGGTAATCTATTTCGGCCCCTTGCTAGGGTTTCGGTTGACGAACCTTGGAACCTAAGACCAGGCCAAAGGTAGAGCTCGGTGTTGGCGTTCCCTTGAGGCGCCCTTTCAAAGGATACTCTAGGGGCGACTGTGAGAGTACGATCTGTAGAGGCTCGGAGGTTTCTTCAAGTGCGTGACTCCTCATCTAATCTAGCGGTCCTGACAATACGGAGCCGATTTTTCGGGTAAATATGTCGTTTGAGTTTTACCCTGTGAGGGAGTGCATCTCCTTTCCGTATTGTCAGGTGGCCGAATTCGGGCTTGCAGTTCGAGATCTTCATTGCATCTGCACCACTGCCGTACCATACTTCGTTTTACACTTGCTCGTTTGGCCATCGTCCTGTTCTACAGATAGTGTAGTTCCAGTGTACCCACGATCGCTTCTGTACCGCGATCGGTGCTGAAAGCCGTGATGCCTAGCCGATCGTTGAACAGCTAGTTAGCCGTCTTTGTTGCCTTTCGCTCTCTTCGAGGTCCTTCCGTGAAGCCTGCGCAGGACGGGTTCAGCGTCGAGATGGAAAGTCAGCCTCAGGATCCAAATTAAGCCAGAAAGCTGATAAGACCGAGTCCTCAAAGGTTTGCGCTGATAGACACCGAAACCTGATTTTCTAGTACGGAGGTCCTGGGGTCCCCCCAACACGTATCTGAGCAAAGTATGCTATCATATGTCCCAAAACCCTAAAGCCTAAATCAATAAATCCCAAAGCTTTAAACCCAACCTCCATCTTTGAAGGTCAGGTCAAGACCATTGTGGACCAGCGAGTACCTTCTAGTAAGTACGCTTGGCTTTAGGGCTTAGATAGGGTTTAGGGATGGTCTACTACCCGTCTGTTCCTTTCCATGATTTCTATGATTGATAGAGGATTCTGTCCATCAGCATTATAAGTTTTCACCCCCTTGACCCTTCACCCCCTTGACCCCAAAGTCTGCAGCGAAACCACCCGAGGCCCAAAGCCCATCAGTCAGCATTCCTAAACCCGAGACGACCCTCAAACCCGAGTTTTCAGCATTCGAGAACGTGTTGAGCCCCGCTGCGGTGTTGTTTTCTTCAAGTCCAGATCACACTACAACAGCCTATGAACCCTGAGCCCTCAAACCCCAAACCCTGAACCCCGAAACCCTAAACTCAAAGCACTGAGGCCTAAAACCCTGAACCTTTAAACTCCATACCCCATGCCCTCCTAAGCCGTAAGCAGGAAGGTAGTTCTCTCAACCAGGTCCCCAGAACAGCACGGCACCTTTCTAAAAAGGACCCGAAAAGGATCCCTAGTTTAGAGAACTACCCTTGTAGTAGGCTTATAGCAAGAAAACCCTTATAGATCCCGGCAAGGGCCCTAAAACCCTAAACCCTAAACCCTAAAACGGGTCCCTCATTCAGACATTCAGAGAAATCCCCCAGGAGCCGACCGATGTCGCGCCAGCCGTCGAGGCTTCCCAGGCCCAGACTTGCAAGGGACTTGGGGCCCTTGGTCTGAAGGGTGTTTTGGGTTAAGGGTTTGGGCGTATTAGTAGGGTTTAGGGGTTCCTGGTTTAGGGTTTTTGTAGGGTTTAGGGTTTAAGGCTTTAGGGTTCAGGGTTTTGGACCCCTCAAAGGGTCCTTTCGGGTTCCTTGAAGAGTTCCATAAGGGTTCTTCGAGGTCCTTAAAGGGTTCCTCGAAGGGGGTCTTTATGAGCTTTTTATAGCACCGTCTACCAGTGTGATGATTCACAAACGTCTATCGGTGCTTGCTTATGATGGTGAGGAATGTGACAGCCAGGAAAGCTAGGGCTTTCCTGGGCCGAGGTTTAAGGACTGGTTTGGAGATCTTGGTGCTTCTCGGCTTCAGGAGCTACGGTTGATGATATAAGTCCTGCATGACCCATGATAAGGAATATACCATAATTGCCATAGTTTAAGGTCCTTAAGCTAATGCAGAATTTCTATCATCAACAGTAGGTCTTCAGTTTTTCTTTTGGAGCGGCTTTTTCGGCAAAAGGGATCATGTTCTTTAGGTTTTCTGGGTTGTATCAATGATCCTAAACCCCGTAACCAATGATCTTATATGTGGGTAGGGGGTCGTCTTTTCGGCGGAAATTTAGGAATGGAAGACGCAGCACCCCCTGAGCCCGGTCCAATTGCCCGCGTCGGTTCGGGACTTTGGGTCAATTGGGACCTTTTGGGGTTTAGGGTTCAGGGTTTAGGGTTTAGGGTATTTCCGGCCAGGTTTAGGGTTTAGGGTTTAGGGTTCAGGGTTCAGGGTTTAGGGTTTAGGGTTTATGGTATTTTCGGCCCATTGTCCAGTACTGTAGCTGTTGCATAGGAATATCAACAGTCTTCACAAGCGGAATGGTGCAGGAACGGCGATGGTATTTACTATCACCATCATACCGCCGGATGAAGCCCCACATTCACCCTAAACCCTAAACCCTGAACCCCAAACCCTGAACCCCAAACCCTGAACCCTAAATTCGAAACCCTGAACCCTAAACCCGAACGCAGACCCCAGCATCCCCCCTTAGTCTCAATCCGCCAACCTATGAACCTCTACAAGCCGGAAGCCTCTAAAAGACCTAAACCACAAGAACTGAAAACTCCGAACTGGAAGCTCCCGGAAGCTGAAACTTAAGCCGAAACGCTCTGCAGCTATCTCAAGCACCGGCCCCTCTGACCTCTTCTGGAATTCTTACAGAACTTGCAGTGAGCCCTAAACCCCAACCCTGTAAGTTTGCGGCCACAGGTATACCCCATAAAACCCTAAACCCCATACTCTACAGCCTGAAACCTTAAATATTGAACCCATCACCCTTACAACCCTAACCCCCATAAGAGACCCTATCAGCATCCCGGAAAAACCCTGCAAGAAACGCCGATAACCAGGAGTCTGCCGCTACCACGCCGAAGGCCTTCCGGGAAGATTCAAGATCACAGGGTTCAGGGCTTTTGGGGTTTAGGGTTGAGGGTTGAGGATCTGGGATTTAGGATCCGGCGGTCTTTTAATCCAACGAAGCGGCCTCCCGGGGGGGGTGGTTCGGTGCCTTGGGTTGTTGACTTTTTTGGGGGTTTTGGGGCTTTAAGGCTTTAGGGTTTAGGGGCTTCGGGTTTTTGCGTGTTCGGGGTTTTAGGTTTTGGGGGGTCCGGGTTTAGGCGTGCGGGTCTTAGGGCTTTGAGAGATCGGATCTGGAGGGTTGGGGGTTTAGGTTCTCGGCGTGCGAGTGTTTGCTTTTGCAGTACTGTGTGGTGTGTGTGGTGTGTGTGGGTTTAGGGTTTAGGGTTTAGGGTTTACGGCTTGGCTACGGATTAGTTTTAAGCTGCCATACTAAGGACGCCATATGACGATAGATCCTCTAATGGTAGTTGAACTCAAGTTCCTTGACAAGAACACAGTTTTTTTGGTGCGGGGATTGGCTGTTGCTTCCTGTTTTTGTGTCGGAGGAGGGGGTTATGTGTCATTTGTACTTCTGCTGATGGGTTGGGCAGTCAAGCCAGCAGCGTTTTCAGGTAAATGCTGTCCACCACCAAGATAGGGCAGATAGGGTCTACATGAAGGATTGTGGTGAGTGTAGAACGGGTTTCTTCGGAGGATTGGTGAGTTCATGCTTCGGGAGTTTAGTATGGGAGACTTCAGCCTAAACCCTGCACCCTAAACCCCACATCCTAAACCCCAAGTGCTTTACGCAAGACCCAGCCCCCTAGCCCCCAAACCCTAAATCGTTTCACCCTAGCCTTGGACCTCTTAAAGCACAAGGCCAGACCCACCCCCGAAAAGCCCGAATACTAAACCCCTAAACGATTGAATCTTTTTGTCAGCGATAGGCCCTAAAGCTCTAAGCCCCCAAGCCTTAAATCCTAAGCCCTAGCATGCCCCATCTAAGCCGTAACACCCGGAATCCCACACCTTGATAAACACCACGGAAAGCAGGAGGAGTTCGACCCGTTGGCCGACTTCTACGACAACCGCCCGAAGGATGTGGGGTCCTAGACCCATAAGCCCTGAAACTCAAGCTCGAAACGAATCCTAAACCCTAAACCTTAAACCCGAGCCACGCTCTACCCCCGAAAGTAAAGCCCTAAGCCCTACAGGCTGGAAACAAACACTAAACCTTAAACCCTAAACCCTAAACCCGAAACGAGACAGAACCCTAAACCCTGCGCCAGCAGAAGCCTCGATCCGAACCTCGGTCCGAAACCCTAAACCCTGCATGCTAAACCCTAAAGCCGTCCCCTATATGTTAGGGTTTAGAGTTCAGGGTTTAGGGTTTAGGTTTTAGGGTTTAGGGTTTAGGGTTTATACCTGTGCAAAACCCCTGACCACATGGGTAGTTCTCTGACTGATAAGAGCGAGTGGTGAATGTCGCCACCATTGCTCAAGCTTAATGGGGTTGTTTGAGGTGCTTCCGCAGGCGATTGAGGTTCTTCAGTGGGGTTGGGCTTCCGGCTGGTTTGGGCTTGCGTGTCCGGCACACTGCCAAGGATCGTTGACCCTCTTGGGGGTCACCTTCCTCTCTGGCTTTTGTGCCGGTGCCCTGGTTGCTGTTGCCCTTTTCCTCTGGTTTAACCTTGGCCTGCTCCGACCTCCTTCTGGATTTCCGGCCTCTTCTCGCCCGTCGACTTCGGGCCCTTCACCTCGGGGCCCTCCCGATTCCCCGGCCTCTGGACTTTCAAGGCCACGTCACCTTCGACTTCAAAGCTACCTTGTGCATGGCCAGTGAGGAGGCCGAAATTTCCTCAGCAATCACAGAGGTTCAGCTTGCACTTGAGCGGTTGCGGATTGCCACTCTCCGCTCCCCCGTCCGGGCTCCTGCTGAGCCGGCCTCCGAGTGGGAGGTGGTTGCCGAGCCTCTTGCCGAGGCTGTGCCTTCTGGGTCTAGGCTTAAGGGGTGACCCTAAGGCCTTCTCCCCTGCCCCTCCTGCCACCAGGTCTGCAACTGAGGCTGGATTTCCTGTGTGCCCTCAGCACTGTTTTGATCTCTGCCTGCGGCTTACTAGCCCCGGAACCTCGTCCGAGGATCGCGCGCGCCGTGCCTGGAGGGCCGGCTGCTGGGCACGTGAGGTGCTCGCCGGTCGCTGGCCGACTGCGCTCGCCTGTGCTCCCCTTCCTCAGGTGCGTCCTGTTGTGTACGTGGTGCTGCAAAGCAGCCGCCTTGCTGCCCCTGCCCGGTTTGCCACCTTCTCGTCCCTCCGCGCTGCTATCGGAGAGGTGTCAGGAAGCGACTCCGTTCTGCACTCCTTCGGGTCCTTGGCCGAGGCCAAGGTCTACTGCTACGCTGCCGAGGTCGACTTCCCGCCACCGTTTCAAGGATGAATCCGGAGGATATGAAATTCGACCCCGAGGGGGTGGGCCAGCCCTGCGTCCTGACCTGGCCGTTCCGAGCTTTGGATTTCGAGGAGCCCCGGGTCTTAGCCCTTCCTCTGAGGCGGAGGCTTGGAGGTTTCATGCTTGCCTGGGAGCTTGGCTGGTGGAGGCAGGCTCTTTGCAAGGTGAGTCAACGGCCCTGTGGTCTGCAGGCCGGCGTGTGGGAAAGGCTGCTGATGCAAAGGCGCCGGCGGTCGAGCAGGGGCCGCCGCAGGGGCTGCTAACTCCAGCTGGGTCTGCCTTTCCACCAGGCTTCTCATCTGCTCCACCAGGCCGGCAAAACCCCAGTAAGAGCCGAGACCTGCTCCGACAGCTGGTTCACTGTCACACGTTTCTTTGGGGCCGGCTGCTTCTTGGGCGCCTGGGTGGTCGGGCCGGTCGGCTCTCCAGTCAGCTCTTCGGCCGCGGTGTAAAAGCCGAGCTTCTCGGCACCCCCTCCTTCGACCCATTCTCTCGCCGCCTTCTGTAAAGCCCCTGGCTGGGGAAACAGCTGGGAGGAGCCGGGCACAAAAAGGGAGCACGTCCAGATCTGTGACCGGGTCGTAGGGCTCCATCCCCTCGGCCAGGCCATCGTCGGCATCCAGAAGAAGGACCGAAGTCTCGAAACCCACCGGCACCTCTTCGCCTTGCTCGTCCTCCTCCAGCAAGGGGAAGCTCTGTCTCTTTTGGTCTCTCACCTGGTGGCCCAAGGAGAGTCCTTAGACTTGGGGAGCTCCTCGGCTTCGGTGAGTGGAAAGGGGTCAGCCAAGCGATGCAGCAGGAGCTGGCCTCGGGCACGTCTTCTTTCTTCCTTCAGCTTTGCCAAGGGGCCCACCGCCGCCTTCACCCGGCCTTGCCGGTGCCCACGACCATCGAACATATGCCCCCTCAGGGCCGCCTGTCTCTGGTGACCTATTTGGAGAGGCAGGGAGGGTTCGTCCAGCAACGCGGGACAGGTGTGGTCCTGTTGCTGCTGGCCACGATTGGGGACGCTTTTCTGAGGGGCGACCACTACGCAGCAATGGAGCACCTAGGCCTCGCCCTTGCAGCCACCGAGCAGTCTTGCATGGACAATGGCAGGCGGGACCTAGGGTTCCTGCTGACCCTGTTGGAGGACCCGGCCCGAGGACTGTCGCCCTGCCGGGGCCAGATGTTGCTATGAGCTCGGGTCCCAGGGCCCCATTTCTGAATTCACCTTTTGTTGGGTCTGGGGCCCCTCGTGGCAGGACCTCGCATGTAGACGGTCATGCTCCTTCGGAGGTAGGCTGTTCTAGCATCCCCGCTCCTCGGGTTGATGCCCCTCTTTCTTTCCGGAGCTGGGCCCTTCGTGCACATTTGAAATGACCAAACGCTCACACGCCCTTCTCTGCTTTTCTTGCCCAGTCTTTGCACCTTTGCCGGCGTGGTGTGAGTGCCCCGGCTCATGTCCTGTTTCCGCTCCCCCTTCCACACCCGGCCATCTTCCGATCCCGTCCTTCTTTGTCTTCGCGACGGCGGGCCGTGGTTGCTGAGCGGCGCCTTTTGCACATCCTGGTCATGGCGCTCAACTTCCTTCACCAGGACTGCCGCTTCGTTCCCCTCGAGCTTTTGCAGAGACCTCCCAACAAGCCTCAGGCGCGTTGTCTGGCCTATCTCGGGGGCCTTGTCAGGACATACGGTAGCGAGCAGGAGGGCGTAATACCTTCCGCCGCCGGCCATAGAATTCATGTTTTGCAAGCTCGGCTGGGAGAGCTCTCCCGGCGCCTCTCGGACCTGGGCCCGGTTGGCGATATGTATTCCTGTGTACCCCCGGCTGATATTGAATTACCACCGGACGTTTTGCCTGAGGAGCAGCGGCCCTACCAACCAGCCCAGGCCGACCGAGTGCAGATCAGTGGCCGAGGTCTGTGGGACCCCTTGCCCTACCTCCCACCTGACCTTCAGATGGCCTTTGCCGAGCCTCGTAGCCTTTTGTTCGGGGGGCTGCCTAGCCAGGACGTGTTCCCTGACTGTTCCCGCAATAACCCGGCCGAGACTCTGAAGCTGGCCCTGCTTTGGTCCTCCCAGGGCCTGTTGCACCTCGAGCCTGGTCGAGCCTTTTACCTCCAGCCTGCACCCCTCCAGCTACACGAGAATCTTTGCTGCTCGCAAGGCCTCGGGGAAGCTAAGGCAAATAGGGGATCGTCGAGGACCCAACTTTGCCGAGGCTCGTTTGCCGGGGCCCTCTCGATGGCTCCCTTCTGGAGAAGTGCTCACCGACCTTAGCTGCAGACCTCGGCTCGAGGGCCTCTGCTTGTGCATCACCGACACGCGCGATTTCTACCACCAGTTGAAAAGCACGCCGGAGAAAGCGAGGCTTAATAGGCTGCAGCCGGCCCTGCCCGTGTCGGCTTTCGAGGGTGCTCCTGCCATGTTGGACCTCTGCCGCCGCCTCAACCAGCCTGTGTCCCCCCTACGTGGTTTTGGTTTAGGCCCAAGCTCCCCCCTAGGTGCTTGTGGTTTAGGTCCAAGCCTCGCCCCTGCCAGCAGCAGGCCCCCAGCAAAGGTCCAGGCGTGTTTCTCTTCCGTGCTCCAGGGAGACCATTTGGGAGTGGAGGTGGCGACAGCGAGCCATTCAGCTTACCTGGAAAGCTGTGGCCTTTTGGCGCCTCGACAACGACTTCAATCCAACAGGCCTGTGTTGGACTGCCTCTGCCACCAAGGCTTGATAATAGACGACTTCTTTGCAGTCGCTAAAGTGAGCCGGGCCGAGCACGATAGGCTCACCTCTTCGTCGGAGACCCCAGCCAAGGCATGCATGAGCAAAGCGCTGGGGGCCTACCAGGCGGCCGGCCTGGAAGGCTCGCCCGAAAAGGACGTGACCAACAGCGTGGTGGGCACGGTGGCAGGCGCTGAAATAGACAGCAGAGCCAGCACGCTGACACGAGGGACGTGCTTAGTGGGAGCACCCCGTCGAAACGTTTCGTGCTGTCCGACCTTAGCCTGGAGGTCTGCTGCCTGCCAGCGACCACTGACTCGCTAAACGCGTGCTTGCTGGGGAGCTGGACGTCAGCGTTCACGTTCCGACGTCCGTGTTTCTGCGTCTTTGACCGTGCTTTCTCGCTCTCCCCTCTCGGAGAGTTGGACCCAGCAGCCCCCAAGATGCTTAAGTTGCCCCGCGCGGTTGCCCAGGAGTTCCAGCTCGCTGCCGCCTTGGCCCCGGTCGCGTGCTCTGACGTTGCGGCCCCGTTTGCTGACCGCCTCTTTGCAACAGACGCCTCGGAGTCAAAAGGGGCCTGTGTCTCGGCTCCGCTGCCGGAGCATCTGCGCAACATCTTGTGGGCCACGGCTGACCGCAAAGGCGCCTATGCTCGCGTCTGCTCCCCTGCCCAGGCGTTGCTGCGACGAGCTGACCCGATGTTTGAGGAGAGCCCTCCTGAGGCCCTTGCGGAGCCGGAGCGGCCTCTGGCTTTCCTTTTCGATTTCCTTGCTGTTGGGAGCCGGGCCGAGCCAGTCAGGGAAGACATCATCAGCAGAGGGTGGGTCGCGGGCCCCCTCATTTCGGAAGCCGTCTCCCCGCACTTTTGCTTGCACCTCCCCGGCTTCTCGACTGGATCTTCTACCTCATCGATGAGGATCGTGTGCGTGCCCTCTATGTGGCTGTGCCTCTCGACTTTGGCCTTGCCTCCATCCGCCATGGCCTTGCCGTTCTGCTTCCGGGGCTGCTGATGTGGCTTTCCTGCTTGAGGCCCCTTCCTTGCTGCCGGGTCGTGCCGAGGAGCTGTGGCAGGGAGCTTTGGGTTTGAGAGGGGTCGAGGAAACTTCGGCCGCCTCCTGTGCTTTCGGGGCCCCGTTTCTGAAGAAGCTCCGCTTCCTGTCTTTTGGAGTTGACCCCTCGCCTCTTTCAAAGGACTGCTCCTGCTCAGGCTCCCACCGCAGAGTAAGGGGAGTTTCGGCAAGACCGGGGTACCTGCCTAAGTCGGGCCTGCCGGCCTGCACCGGGAGCGTTTTGCATAAAGCGCTTCGAGCGCGGGCGGCTCACCTCCGAGAAAAGGACCTCAGCATAGACGGCCTCGAGCGCTTGGCCCCCTCTGACCTCGCACTGTCGTTGAACTGGAGAGTTGATCAGGTTTGGCAGTGGAGGGGCCAGGTGCATATAAACATCCTGGAGGCCTCGGCCTTGGCTCGCCTTTTCACCGATTTGGCTATCAAGGGTGGACTCCGGTTTGTGAACTTGTGTGACTCGTTCGTTGCGCGGGCCGCCGTCTCAAAGGGCCGTTCGGCGTCGCCTGGGCTTAGGCACGCCACCCGCCGTACCTCCACTGTTGCTCTTGCTGCCGGCCTCTACCACGGAGGTATGTACTGCCCCACTAGGCTCATCCCGGCCGACAACCCCACTCGTGACAAGCCGTTTGAGCCTCCGGTCTCCTCCCTTGGCCCGGCTTTCTGGACTGAGGATCGCCTTCTCGCTGACGCTAGCCGCCCCCGACTGCGGCGATGGGCCGCGAACTGGGCCCGACTCACCTTCGCACTCTGGCCGCCGATTGCTGACCTCCCCTCGTGGGCTGACAGCGGAAGGCACCGAGCTCTGCCCTTCCGAGCCTTTACCCGCAACTTCGACTTTGACTCCACCCTTGGCTTTCCAGGTGAAGGGCCGGCCTCCTCTTGGACTTTGGCTTTCGCCTTTGGATTTCTTGGACTTACCTCTGTTCCCTCCGCCCGGGTTGGGTTCAGGCTTCAGGGTCTTGGGGGTTTGCTTTTTAGCTTGGAGCCCTGCGCCGCCATGGATACAGCCAGGACTCGCAAGACCGAGGCCCAGAGAAAGGAGGCAAGAGCAGGTACTTTTCTGGAGAAGGGACGGCCCACGCTGGCTACGACAAGGAACCGGAGGGAGAAGCTGCAGGAGCTTTTCGAAGTCTGGTTGCGGCAGAGGGGCCGCACCTGGGCAGGTCTGTTGGCTTTGGCCAAGTACGACATTGAGCAGCTCAACGAGGTTTTTATATGGTATGGACAGTGGTTATACGCTGAGGGCAAGCCCTATTACCACCTGTCGGAAACCATTAATTCTTTCTCGGTTGCCTGCCCTCATGCTCGACGCCAACTCCAGGCAGCGTGGGATATAGCCTACGCTTGGCAGCGAGAAGAGCCGCCCACTCACCACACGGCGGTTCCCTGGCAAATCTTGGTCGCGATGTGCTCCGTGTCCATGCTCTGGGGTTGGCTGGACGTTGCAGGCATCCTGGCTATATGTTGGGGCGGCCTGGCCAGAGTGGGGGGGCAGCCAGGAGGAAGGACCTTGCTTCCAGAGGACGTTGGGACGGAGTGCGGCGCTGATGGCTCCATGGTGCTCATGGCCGTCATGGAGCCCAAAACTAGGTTTAAGGCAGCACGGCACCAGTGTGTCAAGGTGGACCAGCCCCAGCTGGTCAAACTGGTGAGGCTGGCTTTCAGCACCCTGCGCCCCGACGAGAAGCTCTGGCCAAGGTCAGGATCGGCACTTCGAGCCCGCTTTCAGAAGCTCTTGGCTGCCCTGGGCCTTCACCCTGGCTCGGTGGCGAATGTGAAGGGCTTCGACCTAGCCAGCTTGAGAGCAGGCGGCGCTACTTGGTTGATGGCCTGCCTCGAAAGTCCGGACGTAGTCCGCCGCCGTGGCCGTTGGGTGTCGGCCAAGGTCATGGAGATCTACATCCAAGAAGTGTCGGCCATGATGCTCCTTCCGAGGCTCGGCCCGGAGCAGAGAAGGTGCATTTTCTCCTGGGCGAATGTCTTCGACGAGGTCTATGACTATGTCGCCTGGTGCCAGACCTTAGGAGTTCCTCCTAGGTCCTGGCTTTTTCTCCTTCAGCAAGGCGTCCTACATGCTTGAGAGGGTGGATGGCTCTTCTACGTCTTCTTCATGCCTTAGGGTTTGGGTGTCTTCGGAGGGCCTTTTGAAGGGCTTTGTACAGCTCCGACTCTTGTGTGACATCCAACAAGGTGCAAAATGAGCCCGAGCTCTTGACTGATAAGAGCGAGTGGTGAATGTCGCCACCATTGCTCAAGCTTCCCGCCCGCCGCACCCGACGCCCTTGCTTCGGAGGGCCTTTTGAAGGGCTTTGTACAGCTCCGACTCTTGTGTGACATCCAACAAGGTGCAAAATGAGCCCGAGTTCTTAAATCAGGGTACCTTCTTTGGTCCCCAAAGTACAGTAGGGCACCCTTATAAAAAGCCCTACTAATTTAGAGAACTACCCATATAAACCTGACATTCTTCCGTACGGGGGGCTATTATGACCATGTACCCCCCAAAGATCCAAGTTTGTCTTCGGCTTCCTCTTTGCGCTCGCGGTTGCGCTTGCCTTTGGTGGCATAAGGCGTAACACATAGTATGTGTATGTTTAGATAAGCACACGCAAATGAATAAAGTAACATAGAGAATCTGTTACAACGAATGCCAGATGAATCCAAAAGGCCTGCAAAACAGGCTCGATGTGTCCCTGCACGGACCATAAACAAACCAACCTTGAATCCTAAATCGCAAACCGAGGCGTTGGGCAGAGCTCTAAGAATGATGGTAGGGTGACATTGAATTTTGAACGCCCGTCAGCCCCAAGACACGCGGGACCAGAGAATCCAAAGCCTCAACCCTGGGGTTCAGGGTTTAGGGTTTAGGGTTTAAGGCCATAAACCTTGAACCCCCAAAGGCCCAAAGAAGTTAGATGCTCTCCGCGAAGGATCCGCTGGCCCCCCGGGAGAATCACCGCAGAGACAGAGATGCCATGGTCCTGGGCCCCAGAAAGGTACCGGACATGAGCATAAGCATTCTGCAAGGATATCCCAAGCTTATTGGGCTTGATTGCAAGGGAAGTTTATATGGGAGATCACTGTCCTCTTGTTTGCTCATGTGCCTTTTTTTGGATCCTAATTGTCCCGCGCATCGCGGTTGAGCGGGCTCTGGTCAAAAGATTCGCCGTTGTCATCTGGATCTCGTAGTACACGCGTATAATAGCCTTATCGTACACCGATATGTGTATATATATATATAGATATATATAGTATAACCGTACTGTAACGTTGGTGGTATCGCTGTGAAATTGTTATGGTATTCTAGACCGAATTGCGAGGCTTTGTTTGGGTTCTGGATTCCGAGGTCACAAATAGGGTTTAGGGGTCGTCGGTGATTCGGCATGAGTTCTTGGGGGTTGCCTTTCCCCAATCCGCATGAGGATTGATGAGGATAGTTAATTTTGCAAGGATGTCACTGCATCAGAAATCTGTTGCGACGCTTCTGGGTTCTGGCTCGCAGAATGGGATCACGACGGGGTGGTGGTGGTGGGGGGGCGGTGATACACCCAGCAGCATCATGGCACTGTATCGGGTCTGTGGGGTGCTGCACTATGGCGCCCTGAGTCTAAGCCTAAGCCTAAACCCTAAACTCTAAACCCTAAATCCTAAACGGTCCTGAACCCTACGCCTACACCTTAAACCCTTAACCCTGAGCTTGTCTGCATATGAAGCTCGGATTGCAGGACTAAGCATTTAGGCCTGAGGGTTCTTCAACGGGTTCTATATGGGTTCTTTGATTTAAGGTTTTGTAGAGGGGCTCTATTCAGGTTTTGCGGGGTTTGGGGCTTTAGACCCAACCCTACGTCCCAAGCCTTAAACCCGAACCCTTGAACCGGCCACAACTCCTAACTATGAAGTTTTCTCACCCTCGAGTTCGAACTTCGACACCCCAAACCCCAAAACCCGAAAAGCCTAGTCTTTTTGACCCCTTATAGAATCCTTCATGGCCCTTCCAGAACCCTTCATCAAAATCCTGTCAACACCGACTACCACGAAAGGATCCGGCGGAATCCAGGGAGACCAATCGACGCAAGGGTGGAGAGGCCAGAGAGTTCAGGATTTTAGGCCCCTAACCCCTAGACCTTGAGCTTGTCATCGTTTGGAAATTCGGATTGTGGGACTACGCGTGTTGGGTTTGCGGGTTGCTCAAAGGTCTCTATAAGGGTTCCTCAACGGGTTCGACAAGGATTCTGCTGATGTCCATGACCCCTTTTTTACATGTAAATTCAGCATCAGTGGAGCTTGTGCTTTGAGTTGGAAACCTTGTTTGATCTGCAACGGATGAAGGTTGGAGGGATGCCATGTAAGCCATGATCGGCTGATGCCAGAGCTTCACAGCTTAGGCCAAAGATATGTTGCTGCTTGATCGAGGGAAAATTCGGCTGTGTCCTTGCCATGGTTAGCGGCTTTGAACTGTGAGAGAACGACGTTGCTTTCAAGAAGGAGGTGGTGTACAAGCCGCTCGAGATCTCCAGAGGTTATGAGCGCCCAACCCTTTATGCCGACTCCGCCGGTTTTGGAAGGAGAAACGGCAGGGCCGCAAGATGGGAGGGCACAACAGGAAGCTCAAGCACAGATCTGCAAGAAGGACAAGGCCAGCCCCGTTTGAATGGCGTGGATCCTCGGAGGGAGCCAGGCTTGGGCCATGGAAGCGGACCGGAGGCCAATGGGAGCGAAGCCAAGGCCGCTCAAGGCCTGGCGCCAGCAGATCAAGCAGCAGTGGTAAGCCCTGTGAGCAGCGAAGGATATATATATATATATGACTTGTTCCCACCCGCCCTGTTGTTGTTCCTAAATAACACACCCCCCCCCCCTCCCCCCTTTGTTTCCTCCCCCCCCGTCCCCCGTCCTACCGGTACGGGGTGGGGGGGGGGTTGTTCTCCACGCACAATAACGAAGGGGTCTCGGAGCCATGAAGCTTCACAAACCCAGGAGCCCGAAAATTCAAAACCCAACGCCCCAATGCCCGAGAAACCTAAATCTCTTACACCCCTCTTAGAGCCCTTATAGGACCCTTGTGGTATCCTGAAGCAACAGTTTTTCGAGCTGCGTCTACTGCGAAATGATGCCGCGGAATCCCGGGAGACCCACCGACGCAAGGGTGGAGAGGCCAGCGGGCTTAGGGTTTAGGGTTTAGGGTTTAGGGGTTCAGGATTTTTAGGCCCCTCTAAACCCCTAGACCTTGAACTTGTCATCGTCTGGAAATTCGGATTGTGGGACTACGCGTGTTGGGTTTGCGGGTTGCTCAAAGGTCTCTATGAGGGCTCCTACGGTGGTATAAGGAAGGTGTTGTACTGGATTCTATGAGGATTCCGGAGCTTTTAGAGGCTTAAATTTAAATCCCAAACATTACATCCTAGGCCGCGTGCGACGTTAAACTATCAAGCTGTAAAAACCTTTGCAGCCCGAAACTTCAAAGCCCTAAGCTCCAAAACCGAAAAAGCCAGAACTCCTAGACCCTTTATAGAACGCTTACAGCACCCTGAAAGAAATCTTGTTAAGAAAGCCCTATCAAGACCGACTACTGCGACAGGATCCACCGGAATCCCGCGAGGCCCACCGACGCAAGGGTGGAGAGGCCAGAGGGTTCAGGAATTTTAGGCTCGTAAACCTGAAACCTTAAGCATTTAAGCTTCAGGGGTGGGCGTTTTAGAATTCAGGTTGAGGGCTAAGAGCTTAGGCTTTAGGGTTCAGAGTTGAGGGTTAGAGGTCCGGGTTGGGGGTTTCGTCAGATGTATAGAGCTCTCTGCGCGCTTCTCCCGCTAAAGACGAACCTGCCCGAGGCTGATGTAGAGGGAGGTTTTAGGTCCGAGCTCGGAGGCCTGAACCCTACACCCTAAACCCCAATGGTTTAGGGTTTAGGGTTTAGGAAACCCTAAACCCCAAACCCTAAACTGTGGAACCTCGGTGTCTTTCTCTTCTCGAGCCTTTAGAGGTTAGAGGTGCAAGAAAGGGAATTCTGGGGCAAGTATGGGACTTCACTAAACGTTAGATTCTGGAGATGCTTTTTTTGGGCGCCTAAAGCCCTCCTCAAACTTTTAGAGGTTTAGGGTCTAGGGTTCTGTCTGTCCACATCACCGGGACGCGGCATTGCCTCGGCTAATTGCAATTTTCAACCCGCAAGCGCCTCAACAGGCTCCTGCCGACAAGAAGTTGGGGTTTAGGGTTTAGGGTTTAGGGAGCCACGCTCCTGGATTCAATCCGAAAACATGATTCTGCTGGTTCAATAGCTTGAGTTCTGTCAGCGGGCTGAAGAAAGTTTCGGAGCTAGAAGCGCAGATGATCTGCGCCGAGGAGCACTGCCAAAATTTCAAAGGTGCTGAGTCGGCCATCCCCATGAAGATGTTCACGACGTTTGTTCAGCCTCGACGGCGGAGCTCAGCAAAGGGCTGAGAAATCAGAGGTGTGGTTCAACACCCGAAGCAGCAGCCCGCCGAAGAATGAGATGTGCTTAAAGTATGGTTCTTTTGGGGACTCGAGCGAACTTTTCCAGGGTTCTAGGGTGTTCTCATGGTTTTAGGCCCTGGGCAATAAGAAAATGCAATCAAAGCGATAATATTCGTGTAAGTAAGAACTCTAAACACTGGCAGTGACAATCATGCTACGTGTAGTCATGCCCGTGCACAAGGCCATGGTAGTGACAATATTAAGTGTTTTAGAAACCATACACCACCCAAGGCCCTCAGCCTTGAGCTAGCACTGCGAATGCATCCTTGATTGTTCCCAACTACTCTAGGACGCTGAAGAATTAGTAATGCTATCTCTTCACAGTCCGGTTTTTGACATACTCTAAGATGCTCTTAAATCTTGCTGTAAATTATGAAGGCCCTTATAGCCAACCTTCAAGACCCTATGAGGGTCATACTAAACCCTACGGCCCCTTGGGACAAACCTTGTAGATTTAGACGGAGCCCTGTTCTGATTTTTCCGGGGCGCTTAGAAGAAACCCGATACCCAAACCCGGCACCGTTTAATACAAACTAGGAATGCTTCAAAAGAAGCCCTACCAACCGGGAACGTTTTCAATCTCGGCATCCTTGAAGAGACACCCTATTCTACCCTAAACTGTAAGCTCCTACTTTTGACCTGTTACGACTCCCTGTCCTGGAGGTGCGGAAGGACGAGAAGGCGGCGGCTGCCGTCGACCAGGATCCTCAAACTACACGAGGGCCCAATTGCCCCTCTTCTAGTTCTATAGGGTTTTTAGGCAAGGTTTTGAAAGGGGGCTTATATGGAGTGTACGCTGAAGGTATATCTTCCTTGGTGCATACATCTATCCAGGAAATCCGAATCTACAAACTCGGCACCCACAACCCGAACCCTTCCCAACTTCTACATGGGTAGTTCCCTAAATGAGAGTCCCTGGTTTAGGCCCTCAATATACTACGGCACCCTGATAAAAAAGGACCCTGAAAGGGACCCGAATTTAGAGAACTACCCCCATGAAGCCTCAGCCCGAAATCCCTCACTCCCAACCCTAAAGCCCGGATCCCTAAGCCTTTTTTCCCCTGTAGTACCCCTGTAGCAATAAGCCTTAATACTTAGTAGCTGAATGAGTACACTTTACACGACAGTTGTGCATCACCTGCATTCGGATGTTCCGCGTATGAAAGCATTGCATACCGAAGCCCCCAATTGCTCTGAGAAAAGACTTGCACTTTTTTGGGTACTATTACTAGTAAACTCTATATAACTGAAAGCGTACACTTCTTCGGGCTTGTGAATTCAGCAATTAAGTAACGACCGAATAGTTTCCGTTAATAGTAAGCTCTAAAAAACCCTAAAACCCTAAACCCTGAACCCTGAACCCTAAAACCCTAAACCCTCGAGAGCCAAGCCCTGAACGAAGGATCCCCTGGCTGCGTTTTACGACAATCGGCCGAAGGCGCGTTGAAAGGGTCCAGGGTTTGAGGTTTAGGGTTAGGGTGTCAGGGCTTGGGTTTATGGGAAGCTGGAAGCATTGTATAACCTAGCCTAGTATGAAATATTTATGCTGTAATGTACTGTAACATATATATGTACATGTTGTAATGTAATGGAATTTAACAAAAATTGCAACATACGGTAAAATGCTATATTATGCAGGTCTAGACTGGACTCGGCTGGACTAGACTAGATTGTATTGCAGTATGATATCGTATAACACCACAAGATGTTTCATCATATAGCGCATCATACAATAGCATAGCATAACATAGTTTAATATAAGATAGTAGGATAAGATAAAAACACTATTTTGTAACGTATATACGATGCAGTATATGGAGAAGTACATAGTACAATATATATATATATATACACATGTACATATACATATTCATATACATATAAGTTTAGTAGATAGCAAATAATATGTGATGCTGCATAGATAATACAAGTTTATATTGAATAACATATACCATATTGTATACCATAATTCCACATGTATGTAATCAACAAAATAATGTATGGAAAAAAGCTGCATATAATGTTTAATAACTAATATATGACACATACTGAGCATTGTACTATATAACAGATACTACAGAATATATATAATATATTGCATACTGCATACAATGTAATATACATATGTATATATATATAACATACTTTAACAAACTTTATGATGTAAAACATATACTTTTTAACTTATAATATATAATGTATAATAAAGATGTAAAATGCATTATATATAACAATCAACATATAACATATGCCATATGATATACAACATATTATATATGTAGTATGTATTCTGTAATATGAAATATGTAGTATGTAAGATATGGTAACGTATAATTTGTTATGATACCATAGAGTACAGTGTAGTGTAGTGTAGTGTCGTGTAGTATAGTATAGCATAGTATAGTACAGTATAGCATAGTATAGCATAGTCTAGTATAGTATAGTATAGTATAACATAATGTAGTATGGTCTTATATAATATACACACCCCAATAGTTCAGCTATTTTGATCTAATCCAACCTATCGTGGTATGATCTGATGTAGCACTAGATAGTATGCAGGTTCCAAGAATCCCTAAACCCATTTAAACCCTAAACCCCAAACCCTAAACCCCTCAAACCTTAATAAGCTCTATGCAGGCCACAGAGCCGAGTGCTCACCACTTTGGGAAGCACGCCCAACAACCCTGCACTGTAGTGCGGAGACCATATCGTTGTTGAGGGCTCCTGTTTATGATTTCCTTACATAAGTCGTTAAAAAAGAATTTTATTGGGGGTTACGGTAGGGTTTAAGGTTTAGGGCTGTTGGTCTACCTGTAGCCCCAAGCGCTACAACATAGTAGGTTAATGACAAACCTCGAAAAAACAGTAGGTTCTTGGACCCCCAGGTGAACCGGAAACCATGAATCTGAGCTCCTCCATCCTCGACCCATCACTATGTTTAGGGTTTAGGGTTTAGGGTTTAAGGGTTTAGGGTTTAGTTTAGGGGCAACCTAAATCAAAGCTTGCCCTGAAGCTCCCAAGCCGAAAGAGTCGGCCCATCAGTGCGACTCTACGTCAAACTGCCACACCTTTAGGGGTTAGGGTTTGAGGGTTTATGTAGGGTTTAGGGCTTAGGGTTTATGCAGGGTTTAGGGTTTAGGGTACATACTTGAAGGCAGATCTCGTAATGAATGGATAAAGTGGCTTCTCTAAACCCTAAACCCGTTTCGAATCACCATCAAACCTGCTAGAAAGCACCATGAAACTTTAAAAGCATGGCAGAACACCCTAAAGCCATCGTCAGGGCACCACAGCGGCCCTTTGGCCCCATTAAAGCCAACATGAAGCTGAAATCATCCTAAACCCTAAGCCCTCAAATCGTATCTTAAACCTTTAAGGGATCTTTTGAGGATTCTTTTCAGGGATCCTAGAATATTTATAGCCGTAAACCCTAAAGCCCTCTAAGTCTATTGAGCCCTAAAGCCCCAAACCATCCTCCACCTGTTGGAGCTCCGGGCGGCAGGTCACTGACTTCGAAGACCCAGAGGAGGTGTCAGATCTGGCTTCGGGTTTAGGGTTTAGGGTTTTGGGTGTGGGATGTAGGGTTTAGAGGTTCAGGCGTTGCGGCTCAGGCAATTTTGTGCAGCGTCTTCCTTGGACTGCTGTCATATATTTGTAGTCCGATCCCAGCATTCTCGAGTGCGACTGCCGCAGCTTCTTTCAGCTCGGCTCGCCATTTCGGCCTTCCCTTGCCTTTTACTGTCTGGGGACAGGTGCCTCCACTGCTGCCGGTAACTATCGGCTAAATGGAAGCACGAACATCTGGTTTTATCCTGGACCATTCGCTGCTGTTTTTTGCCGACTGGGTTCCTTGGACATATATGCGTCGACCAGGGGCGGTCCTGGCGACCTTTTTCTTTCTGCTTGCACTGGGTGTGACATTACTGTGGGCTGGATCTTCTCTGGACGGTCAAGCATCCGAAGTCTCGAGCTTGGCATCGACGTGCCCGTCGCGTTCACTCACGCGTGAGAGCCAAGGCGAAGCGGAAACCCCTGCTTCCTTGGGAGTGGCATCTTCTTCAACGCCATCACGGTTCGATGCCGCCATCCACGGCCCGCGGACAGCCGAAGGGGACATCCGCAGGAGCCCCGAAAGGCAGAGGCAAAGGGGCAGAAAACACGCCAGTGGATGCCTTGCCGTTTGGATATCCTCAACCACTTTCTGCAGCGCTTCAGGCTATAGACGGCAGACTTGCTCGTTCCTTTGTCGCCTTGTTTCCGGCCGCTCTCCCGCCGCGTTTGACCTTTTTGAGGCGAGTTGGGACTGACACGAGCAGCGGTCAGGTCTGGTCACGGACGCAGTTCGATGCATTTGGCCTGCCACTGGCGCAAAATGCGCGGCCAGGAGCCATCGTCTGCAGTTCTCGGTCGAGTTCTGCCTGAGAACAATCCCGACCGGAAAAGGACGTGCGCCTCTGAGCGGGTGTGGCATTGCATGGACCAGCCACCAAACACGGGCATCCTTGCATGGCCTTCAGTGCCTTTGTGCTTGGTACCCGTATCATATTCATAGACTGGATCAACTGTGTTCACAAGACGGTGAATGGAGCAAGTGGGTATCGGAGTCTGGCCGAGTTGTGGAAGGCATCCAGGCACCACAGGCAGGTGGTTGCAAGAGTGTATTGAGTACAGAGGGCCACCTTGCCATGTTGTCTGTGGGCATGGGCTGCAAAGTGTCGCGACTGGAGGGTAGCACCAGCGTCAGGACACAGCATAGGTTGTGCGGTGCCGATGATCCAATGCCTGGCTTCCACTCAAAGTTCTTCCATATTTCGTGAAGCGCCCAAAGCATGGGGCCTGCTCGACTGACCTTTCTGCGAGCAGCCAGGAGCGCAGGAGCGACACGGCGGATGAGGTCCCTCCAGCGTCCAAGAGTGCCAGGCCAGGGGCACGCACGTCCGTGCCTGTCATACCCTCCTGCCGGCAGACGGAGGGCTCTCCTTCGCTGCGCCCTTGAGGCCGCCAATTTCATTTCACCACTCATGCCAAACACCCCCACCCTCCCTCTCGATAACTCTGCACGTCCGTCGATCTTTACCTTCGTCGAGGAGGCGCCGGACACGGCATGGCATGTTTGTTCGGTTCGTAGGGAAGCCCTGTCTGTGCAGGCAGCATTCCCTCTGGATCCTGCCCGAGGCCTTGAATTTACGCTGGAAGCTCTTTCTGTCCCTCGACTCCGTGCATCCTTGGTCCCCAGAGGTTTGGCGAAGGACTGCTTGCTTGCGCAGAGCCGCCCCTGCCGCTGCGATGTCTGCCAGAGTTCCATCAGGTGGTCCGGCCATCGGATTCTCTTCTTGCGCCGCCTGCTCACTTTCCTCCGCCTTCTCCGGCGGGTTCGTTACGGCTTGGCCCTTTGGGCCCCCATGCTTCACCGGATTTGCCCTCAAGCAGCGGGGGAGTCGACCGTTGCCCTGCTTGGTTTTGGCCCTCTCATTGCCTTGCCATATCCCTGTCCCCTGCATGCTGTGGCTACATTGTCTCACGTGCCTCTTCTGCGAGCACGCCCAAGGCGTCTCGCCGCCCCTCATCAATCTTCGATGTAGGTCTGTCAAGCACCTCCGGTGGTCCTGACTCTTTCTTCGTTTTGGTGAGGGCTTTTGCATGTTCGGGCCTGTAAGTTGCCCATTTGCCAGAAGCGCAGTCGTGCTTTTGGCACCGCCTTCCTTTTCGCACAGGACCTTCGGACCTCTACGCAGCGAAGTGAAGTGAAGTGAAGTTTAGGGGTTTAGGGTTTGGGGTTTAGGGTGCGGGCTTGGGGTCGCTTAAAGGGTTCTTGAAGGGTTCTTTAGACGGGTCCTTTTCGTGCTGCTTAGGCTTGACATGTTTCGGGTTGAAAGGCCTTGTTGCTTCAGGGTCCGGGGTTTTCCGAGGGTTTAGGGTGTAAGGCCTGTAGGGTTTATTACTGGAAAACTGATGATGCACAATGCCCCGACGACTAAGATCAACTCGGCACCTACAACCTATGTCGGATTCACCTAGGACGTGACCTTAATGAGCAGAGCAGGGTTTTGGGAAGTTGAGTCATGCGGAAAAATACTGGTGGTATGATGATGATTACTGCTACAGGTATTATTAATACTGTTGTTATCATCATTATTATGATTCTCCTTTTTATTATTCTATTATTGCTATTAATGTTATTTTTATTGTCATTATTGTCAATGTTATCCTTATTAGTACTATACTGGTAACTGTTCAGGCCCCTATATTATACCTTTTCAAGCCCAAAACTCCCTGCATCGCAGCGTCCAGATACGTGTCAATTCCTCAAAGGAATTCGAGATTTCGAAAAAAAAAACCTTTCACTGATGAATTTCCTTGATATATATTATACTCTAACATGCACCATAACCCCCTTCTGTTGGGGTTTAGGGTAGTTTAGGGCTGTAGGAGGTACATGTTTTTTCGGAAACACCTGTCAGTTTTCATCTGCCTGTCCTTCGGGGTTCAGGATTTAAGGCATCTAGCCGTTGGCGAAGACAGGGCTCTTAATAATTACGAATACTAATCAGGTCTCGTTATAAACATGCCAAAATACATACCCAAAACGATAGCCTAAAATAGGGTGCAGCCCATTTAAACCTTACAAAACCAAGGACAAAACTTGATGCAAACCATCTAAACCTAGCACACCCCTGGAAAGACCTTACCAAGCTCAATGTAGAGGGAACCCTAAACCCTAAACCGTTTTAGACTTCGGTCTCTGCTAGCCAGGCCTTTCGCACGCGGGTGAGGAACAACCGGTGCGACCCTTAGGGGTTGAGGTTTCGGGGTTGATGAGTTGATGTGTGTTGAGTAAATCCGAATCCCGGAGCCAAGGGTTCTTACAGGGTGTTGGAGGTTTCTAGCAATGTTTGGAAGGTGGTTTAGGGTTTAGGTTTTTTTTTGAACTGGGGTTTGAGGTTGGGGCCTTTTGGTTGGAGAAGCAGGAGATTTTAGAGGAAGGCGAAACTTATTGCCCGATCTACACTTCGGCCGGAACCCTATGAACACCTTCCAGAAACTTGTAGTTAAGGGCAACCTGAGTGCTAAGTTCCTTAAATCCTCATGTAAACCTTAGGCCCGAAAAACCCTAAAGCCCGGCAAGAATCCTCCCAGTGTTTTCCAAAAGCCGCAAAAAAGCCCGTAAACCGGAAATCCTAAACCATATTTAGACCCTAAACCCTAAGACCCAACCCGCCCTAAACCCTAAACCCAAAGCCCTAAACCCTAAACCCTAAGCCCTAAACCCTAAACCCGAAATCCTAAACCCTAGACCATCGGAAACCAGGGCGCGGAGCCGTTCCCGCACGCGGGGTTCCATGCCCGGGGCTCTGCCTTGGAGGTTGCCCCTAAACCTTTAAGGGATCCTTCAAAGGTTCATTTAAGGGGTCCTTTAAAGGTCCATGTAGGGGATCCTTTAAAGGTTCACTTAAGGGATCCTTTCAGAGTCTTCAACCCTAAACCCTAAACCTTACGCCCTGAACCTGAGCCCGAAACCCTGAAGCAACCCAGCGGCACAAGCTAGAACTCCACAGCACCCTGCAAGGAAACCCTAGTATAGAACCCCAAAGTACCCTTGAAGGCAACGCTACTATAGAACCCAATACTACCCTTCAAAAGAATACTGAAAGGAACCCTTCAAGGTAAAGGTTCAGGAATGGAAGATTTCCGGTCGGGTAGGGTTTAGGGTTTAGGGTTTACGATTTAGGATCTGGTTTCACAGGTTTTGCAGAATATTCTGGGATCTTTGGATTAGAAAAGGACTTCTAGTATGATTCTTTCAAGGCCCCTTGCGGTTTGTAGGGTTTTGGGGGCTGCAAGAAGTAGAAGCATGATGAAGTGTATCTTTGTGGCTTCAGGGTTTTAGTTCGAGGGCTCATGGTTCATATGTTCAGTGTGCTTTGGAGGTTTCGGTTTCTGTTTCGAAAGTTTAGTGTCTCAGAGTTTAGGACGTTTAAGGTTCAGGGTTCAGGGTTCAAGGTTGAGGGTTCGTGAGGGCTTGCGGATGTTCTCGCCCCTAAACCCTAAACCCTCAACCCTTAACCCGGTAACTTAACCCTAAGCCCTCGTATCGAGGTCTGGCCTAACTCCACCCCGAAACGGGGAAAGAGAGGACGCCCTCAATCCCTACACCCGAAACTCTAGCTCCGTTGAAGTTTAGGTTCTTCACGAGCTTTTGCCGGGCTCTACAGGGTTTCTACAGGTTCTGCTCCCTAAACCTGAACCCCCAAACCCGAAACCCAACATGCTTTTTCCCCAAATCCGGAAGTCCCGAAGTATCTTCTTACACGGTAGCGGCCGACAGCTCCACTGCGCGAGAAGCCCCTGAACAGCCTGGAGCGCGCCTGAGCCCTTACAGCCGGACTTTACCATCGGGGTTTCAAGCTTCGACTCCAAGCCCTCACTGCAATCAATCCCAGGGCAGACAACGGCTTAGAGCGGCGCATTCAGGCTAGCATTGCCTCTGCAGTGGCTTAGGGTTTAGGGATGCCCTCAACCCCAAACCCTCAAGCCCTGAGTCCCTGTTAAGCCCGAAAGCCCTAAACCTTGACGCGCTAAGCCCTAAACCCTACACGTTGTAGCACACAGCATACCAGGACTTCCAGTCGGGGTTTGGACCCTATAAGAAACACTATCAGCATCATATCAGGGTTCGCAGTTCGTCCGGATCTATCGGGTCTCCTGGCAAGTATTGAATATGCTCTGGAAGACGATGTTGGTTGAACGTACACGTAAGTGTCATGCGGGCCAAAGCTTCTTGCATTGATGGGCTAGCGTTCAGTCTTGTGCACCACTATGGCATTCTTCTATCATCCCAGACGGGCATATGGACGTAATAGTAGAGTACAGGCTCCATGTAAGACATCTGGTGAACCTTCGGGTCAAGCAGATAGTGTCATATTGAAGTTGGTAGATCTGCATGGGTATACATACATACATACATACATACATACATACATACATACATACATGCAGACAGCCAGGCAGGCAGGCAGGC
>CAJNJA010040253.1:0-58692 GCA_905231915.1 Symbiodinium necroappetens | reverse complement strand
GTGGAAGTAGTGGTAGTAGTGGTAGTAGTGGTAGTAGTGGTGGTAGTAGTAGTAGTAGTAGTGCAGCAGCTGCAGCAGCAGCAGCATCAGCAGTCGTAGTAAGAGTTGTTGTTGTAGGAACAGGAGAAAAGTGGAGCGGGACGAGACGGGAAGGATGAGGGTGGACAAAAGGAGAAGCAGAGAAACGGCACGAAGCAGAACAGCGGAAAAACAAATCAGCAAAAAATGAGGAAAAGCAAAACCAGCAGAAAGCGGCAAGAAAACAAAAGTAGAAGGTAAACGAGCGAACAGCATCCAAGCACAGAACACCAAAAAAATCAAAACACTTATTCCCAACATAAGTCTAACAAATCCGAAAGCACATTGGGCTCCCTTCTCGACCGTTGCCTCGGAAGTTTCTTTCATAACATCGGAACCATGTGCCATATACACCGTGACTGCGGTGCAGCTGTACACTGCATGAAACTCAAATCATATTGTTAAAAGCTCGACGAGGGCTTCTCGCGTGCTAAAATAGATTCCGACACCGCTTCTCGGCGAACTGCCTTGAGGACCTGAGTGCTCCCATGGTGCTGACAGAGAAGCCGCCATACACCCATAATTTACGAGAGCTCATGAGAATTCTATGTCGACTCAGTGCCTTTACAACTTGCTTATCCTTCCGTCTTGTAACATGTTTTCAGCAAGCCGTCCCGTGGCTGCTCGAACAGAATTTTGGTGCCTGCGAGAGTTGTCACACATTTCTTGACAACCAGAAGGGACTCTGGAACGGGCTGTCGTTATGGCAAGTGTCGAGCCTGATGTCAGGACAATTCTTTGCAGTCACCAACTAAATTAAGTACTTTGGAGGATGGTGCCGCCTCCGACGCCATTCTAACAATCACAGGCACCAGCACTACAACTACACCTAGAATCACCCGACCAACTGCAAAGCCAAAACTACGGTCTTTCGGCAGCTGTCGCAAGCTTCTAGGCATTTCGGCACGAGCGACATCTACGCTCCTCGTTGAAGCCCATGGCCACCAGCCTGAGAGGCAGTGGGCTCTCAATGAAGTCAGAACTCAAGCAGATCAAGCATGATCCCAAAACCCCTTCTCTTAACGCACGACTTCAGGAGAATCGGAGATGCAGAAGAGTCGCGCCGAGCAGACATCATCGGACAACCCTCAAGGCCACCCTCCCTACATACAGAGCTGACACCTTTCTTTGGTTAGAAGGTCCTAGCATCGGCAGCCAGGTGGCTGCTCCACGCGTGGATCCGACTCTGCGGCCGCAGCGGAGGTCAGCATCTGTGCGGCCTGGGCAGATTTGCACAGCAGGGGTGCAAGCAGGGGGATATAACTTAACAGCATCTGTTTGACCACAGTCTTACACAGACAAGCGTCAGCATGCGGAAGTTCAGGCTTGGGCTAGCGAGGACATTGAAAGTTTGGTGTCTCAGTGTCTGAGAATTTCTGTGCACATGGCCAAAGTTCTACCCTGGCTCGCCAGACCACAATCAAACGAAAAAGGCGCAGTCCCGGGTGAAACCACAGTGATCAATCTGCTACCTGTAGGATCCGCAACATTCAACCGCCAGCGAGGATCCTTTCGAGTGAAGTCGGCATGTCTCATGTTGGCTGTGAACTTTTGTTCGGGATTTCTCTTGTGGCTCAAGCCATAGAAGCTGGGTATCGTGCCAGACAATGCATCTTGAGGCTTTTTGGGGAGCCCCCCAGATTGCATACCTACAGACTGACCCGAAGCCGAAGCCTCAAACTTCTTGGGACTTGTAATTTAATGACTGTAGTATCATTGTTCCAAGTTCAGGATGCGGGCTTGGAGCCCGGCCTGCTCCACGTCGCCGCCGCAGTCCATCAAAGCCATTCGTGCTGGCTCCTGGAGCACTGGCTTTGCAGAGAGCGCGAAAGCTTTCTGGATTCTGCATCCAGAATGCGTCTCATAGTGTTGTAAAGGTTTCTAGTACAAGCGTTTTTCTTCTCCCTTACTCTACGCACTTTGCAGAAGCGCCTTCAAACATCGAAGCACCCAAACATCCCAAGCCCCTGCAGCCCGTGCCTCGTCGAAGCCCATGGCCAGGAGGTTGGCCATCGCCTCGCAGGTTGCCCGGCGTTGTGTTCATGAGGCTTGAGCTCTTGCCTTGGGAAACAAACGAGAGTTTTCTGGCCAAGTTATAATAGTTCTGATCTCGTACCGCGTAATTTCTTGTTTCAATACGGGCAGTTATTTCAAACATAATTTCATCGCGCAACATTGTTTCGTATCTCGCGTGGTATTTCTGCCTCTCGCAGCAGCAGAGGGCAGCAGTACACACAAAAACGATTTAGTGGCTGCCACTAACTCGTTTTTGCCTTTCGAAACCTCCTTCCAAGCTCGGGTCTGGGGCAGGCGGGGAGAGGGGTGGTAGGCGGGGGGAAGGAAGGGGGGGTGAGGGGGGAAGGGGGAGGGGGGCGAGCAGAGGGGGGAGGGAGCAAACGACTTGGTGGCTGCCACAAAGTCCTTTTTGACTGGCCCTGCAGGCAATATATTCTTCATGCCCGCAGGACCATAGTGGCCGAGTCCGAGCTTCGAAAAGCAACACAGTGACAGCCTACACCAATTCTGGCAAGAGAAACCAAAGCTGGGGATTTCTTCAGAGAGCCCTGACGAGTCACTTCTGAGCCCCTAGTCCGCGTGAAATCCTGAGCTCCCTAGACCCTGGAGTCCCAAAGGTTCTGAACACCGCGGGTCTGGCTTGGAGCTCTGTAGCGGAGCCTCGCTTGAGACGACGTCGGGGGCCGCAGCAACTGCCGCCGTTGTCTCTTGGTTCCGTGGAAGCGCAGGCTTCCTGGAGGGCCCCATTGGGCTGCTGGAGCTTCTGGGAGTTTGGGCTCTTGCTGACGCCGCTGATCCAGGACTCAAGGTTTACTGTGGAACTGTGGAAGGAGGATCAAGAGTCATCAGCCCAGCAACTTATCTTCGAGGCTTGCGCGGCTTCTGCTGGGTCTGAACAAGTTCGCCCGATGCTTTCTTATCTTCTTTATCTGCAATATAAGCCTTCATCTGAGACAAGCCTTAGGACTTTGATCCTGTTCTACGCTAAAAGACTCACAAGGTGCTACAACGCTTCTTGCCTTGTTGTTTTCGCTACCAGCTGCAAACTATGGGGAACAAAAACAAATCATTGCCGCCCAGTGTCTTGGCTGCTGCCTTCGGCATGCTTTGCCTGAGTGGGGGGGAAACCAGGACGCCACAGCCTACGCTGACTGCAAGCCGTCAGCCCCCTACCCTCAAGCGTATGTGAGCGCTCCAGGTCCAAACATAGCAAACAAATTTTGAATCACTAACCTCGCAACCCGAGCTCTCATACATCCCTAATCCTGAAATCCTCAACCCAAATCCATTGGAGACAACAAAGGCTTGAGGGACTCTAGAAGCTCCAGAGCATACGAAACAATAAAACATCAAACACATTTTGGGCTGCAGGATTGAGGGGCTTGGAGTGGAACCTTGGGGCCTCTTTGACCGAGGGGTTTACATTCGAGATCCTCGCTTCTTCGGGCGATCTTTTGTTGAAGTTGAGCTTGGGGCATGGATGCAAACGACGATTTTCTGGCTCGAGGCTTAGGTGTGCAAGCAGGTAGGCTTTATGGGCTCTTGACGCGGGCCGGGCCTTGGGAAGCCATGGAGCCCGGGCCCTTCAGTGCAGCCGGGCCACAGCTCAGGCGCAAAAACCGTGGTGTCGGGAGACTGCCATGCACAAAACAGCCGCAACTGCATGCTTGGAGGAGCTTTCGGGCTGGGTTTTCTAATTTATTGCTGGCATTTCACAATTGCTTGTGAGCTCACATGTTCTGTTGCCGCACCAAGGCTGTGGGAATACGATGATGGCCACGTGTTTCTTCGGCATCGCGCACCTCGGACGGCCTCTCGATGAGGCCACGAGTAGAGGGAACCATGCTTGGCACATGTCCAAGACAATCCTGTATTGTGGCATGGTGGCACGGCTTCGCACACTTGCACATTTCCTGAGTTTCAGATGGTTCTTGGATGTGGGCATTGTGTCCGAGGAAGGTCCCTCGTCCGTGCCACTTCCCTGCAACTGATGGCTTCTCTCGTGCCGGGCTTTAGCAGCCTCCTCCCTCTTCCTGTCGACAGCGCCGTTCGGAGATGCACGGACGGCATGTCTGATTTCGGGTGGCCGCTGCGAAAGCACTTTGCGCCGAAAGCTCGTGGATGCGGAATATGTCGGGCTGCACCTCGTGATGCATACCCTACCGCTAACTTACTTGTAAGATTAGCTGGCTTGGCTGCTTACTCGCACGGGCTCCCTGACAGGGTTTCGGGAATTCTTGTAAACGGCGTGGTTTCGGTCTTTCGGCTCCCTATCCATCTCGACTCGTGCATTGTTCCTTGCTTTTGGATACGGAGTTCGCTTGAATCCTAAATTGACATGTCGCTCTTGTAACCTTGTACATTTTTCGACCTTGTATACGGCTCACAGCGCACATTCTCATTTCAGACCATGTCGTGACAGCGGCCGAAAGGGAGGAGTCGCCATACCGAACTTCGCAGAAGCGGCGTCACATGGAAAATTCGAAAATCAGAGCCCATGCAGAAAGCACGGAAGCAAGGACGCCAGCAAGCGGAAGAGATGCCAGCCTCGTCTGGCGTCTGCCCGGCACAGCAAGGCATCTCCGAGATGATCTGCCCCATCCTACAGCAGCCCAGATTGAACGACGCGAAGCGCCAGACTTTACCGATGCAACTGCCGGGAACCTGCTGTTTTCAGATGCGTTGCCCAAGCTCGGAGCCCAAAGATCCTTTTGAAGAATGGGATTCCTGACCTTGGAAGTGCCTGGGCTGAAACCTTTAGGCAGAACCACTGCCGCGCCAACAGACTGCGCCCGGCCCAGCCTGCAACGTTGGCACAAGCTCAGCTTTGGCCTGAGCAGCAGATACACGTGGTTCCTCTGCTGAGCTGCTGAAGTATGACTGATCCGATGTGCAGGCTCGAAGTTGGGAAATACAGGTGTTTTTTGGAGTCGCCATGCTTTTCAAGACAATAGCTTTTCAGTGATGAGGTACGAGCGCGAAACTCCACTTGGAATTCTTTCGGACGAACACTGCCAAATGATTTCGGAGCTACAGGGCCGGCGTGAAGGCTGAGTCCCTAAAGTCTCTACGGCTCTACCTCCACATTCTGCAGTAGCCCTGTAGTCCTGAAGCTCCAGGTCGAATCCCTTTACAAACCCGAAAGCAACTCTTTGAACGGGCAGACAACCAAACAAAAAAAAACCAAAACCCTCCGGTTCAAATGCAGAAACTTGGTGCATTGGCCTGTTTCTTGCCATATGAATACTCTGGACTACGTTTGAAGCGCTAAACCGCTCACCGCACCCCCAGGTGCCCCGGCTTCGCGAGGACTTCGCCTCGTTCTACAAGTCTGCAAGTCCGAAGCTCCGAGCCGAAACGCGACGAAGGTGAAGCTCTGGATGCGGCGGAAGGTTGCGGATCTTTGCCTAAAACCGTCGCTGGATCAGGGCCTGCAACACGGGTATCCGATCAGTTCTGGTTTCAGGATGCCCCGTGCACTAATTTAGGCGGCGCTTTGCTGGCTCCTGGAAGAGCTTGGGCGGACGTTGCTGGTTTGGGATGTTGGATCGTCACGTAGGGCCTTCTAAACTGGTGGCTGGTACAGGGCATGCACTCTGTCCAGAAAGCTTGCTGCCGAAAGCCTGGCAGCATGCCCCCCCCTCCGCAACACATGTAACCTCCTGAAGCCAAGCCAGAGGTTTGGGTGCAACCTGGCATACGTGCAACTCGAACTCTGCCAAGTATAAACCCAACATGGGAAATGCAGCACCCAGGACTTCTGATAAAACGAAACCACAAAATGCGTTTGTAACCCATGTGAACTAAGCCTCCAGACTTCCGGACAACTTTGGGACCCGGCAGTTTGAGAAAGCCACTCTTCATCTTGTCCTTCTGAGAGGCTTGCTTCATGCATTGGCTGCTCGAGCAAGCTCACCTTCCAAGCTTACAGTCCAAGAACATGAACCGGACGATCTTTGCTAAAGTATCTACACTGCTAACTTCGTCCGTCCTACCTGTTTGCAGTTCGTCTTGAAACTGAAAGGGATCCAGCGCCGTGTGCACGAGCTCGGTTGCCTGGTGCCCTGTGAATGGGAAGGGGCGAGTTTTGAACTGCCAAGACCAAGTTTTTGTCCCTCGTAGCTTTGAAGCACTTGGTGTCCCCCAAAGTCATGTTCTGCCGTCGTCGGTCCTTGTCGCCTAACGCGTAGTAGCAAAGGATCAAGTTGAAACCTGTGCTAGGGGTGCGATGACGGCGCTTCGATTTTCAAGGCTTCGGGTATTCAGTTTGAGACTGGTAGCAGGGAGCCGCAGGCTCCTAATGTATGGAACTCGGGATCCTTCGAGTTGTAATCTGAAGTTGCAGATTTGGCAAAAGGACACACAGCCCTGCCAGGTGGTATGTGACAGCCATCCGACAATGTTGCGTTCTTGAGCCTAAGGGCCAACGATCTTCTACTGCTGCTACCGTTAAACTCATGGATGTATGGTGCCCGGCAAGAGAATGCCGCAAACACTAGGTTGGAGCGTGAGAGTATTTATCGGCCAATGTTTCAATCACAGGGAAAGTTTCGCTGGTCTGCGGCCCCAAGCTATCAACGGAACCTGGTGCCCATTGCCATCTACTTCTTCACGCATGCGATGTGAACTTTTTGCGATCAATTGAAATCTTTCAAATCATGGCGCCAATTTGAGAGCCACTAATTCACTAAGTCTTTCGTAACTTTGAAGACTTTGAGGTCCCGCATCATGCGATTCAACGTGGCCTGGGCGATGGACTCTGAAGCTCACATTCCGCGAGGTGCCGTCTCGCAGCTTTGACTTTAATAATAATAATAACAACAACAATAATAATAACAATAATCAAAATAGTAGTAATAATATCATGTCTGTGCCATCAACCAGGCTGCACCTGAGAAGTTGGAGTATCTCTTCTTGCCGAGACGCACTGAGGGCCAGCCAGCTTTGCTAAAACTTTCCACTTCGCAGCTCCAACTCCAAGCTCCGAATTTGGTGAAGCCAAGTTCATTGCAAACGGGACGGAAGGAACAACAGCTCCAGCTTGCCCAAGCCCTTGATCCAAGAAACTTCATTTCGCAACATTCTGCGCCAAACCTAAGACAAAGCCACAAAGCGCCCAAGTCTGAACATGCTGCAGCCTGACTTTCTGGGGCCCTGAACCCGTCATGAAATCCAGGTGCTGTGCACCGTGCATCAGCAGGTTCTCATACCTGGACACATTGGCTGTCAGGTTTTTCGTTGGAGGCTGTAGCACAAACAATGTGAGCGGATTCAGAGCATGTACAAATTGAGGGATTGAAGCTTCTGCGGCATGGGCATCATCTTGGCAAGGACTCGAGTAAGGATTCGTCGGGTGGTTTCAAAAGCTGTGAATCAGTCAGGACATTCCCTTCAAACGTTATCAAATCGGCCACCGGTTCACTCTGGAAAAACGTCTTGACAACGAGAAGGGCCGTAAACCCTTGTAACTTCTGTTGCTTGGAACGCCTTGTTTCTGGCTCTGAATTGAGGGACTGGCGAGTCGATGGCATCCGGAAACTGGTGCATCTTGAAGAAGGCATGGCCTCAAGCTTGTAGCTCATGCTTCAGCTCCAAAATAGAACCACAAAACAGAAAGGGGCTCGACGACTCTAGCTGAAGCTATGTCAGGGCTTGGGATGGACAAGGGCAACCAAAGCTGCATTTGGAACGCCAGACTGTACCATACGCTGCTCCCTGCAAGCTCTGACGCCAGCTCAAGAGAACGAACCCGAGGTTCGAAAAAGGAATAACATGGAGCCACCAGCTGCATCTTACTTTAGGGTTCAAAAACGATCAACGGCGTGCATTGAGCAGCCTCAATCACAAAGTATGCCGTAAAACTCCGATGCATGCGTGCATGTGATTGCGGAAGTGTACTGAGGTACGGAGGATGAAGTTGCTAGAGCAGAAAATCCCAGAGGAGTGTACTCGCGTCCTGAGCAAGCCTTGATTGTAATGGTTTTTATACGGTTTTAAGCATCGGGAGACTGTCCAGGCCTTAAAACCTGTAAACCTCTAAAGCCCGGTCCAGGCTCTCGCGCTTCCTGGACTGAGTGCCAGGCCTATGTTTCGCATGATCTTGAAGCGAATGGCCTGTTTGCAGACAGTTGTAACCTCCAAGCCCCAATCACGAAACGACCGTACGAGCATCAGCTGCATGTCAATCGGGGGTTCAAACGATTTCTCGCCATGATTCTGTGATATTCTGTGCTCCGGTTTCACAAGACTTCCATATCACACTACGTGTTGTTATGAATGCGAAGTCGGAGCCGAGAAGATGGTTGAAAGTTGTGATGAAGTGCCACTTGCGACCGACTTGTGCAGGGCGCGACACCTCGCCTCTTGAAGCTTCAACATGTGGCAACTCTGACTGGGGCTGAGAATTTTCGGGATTCCCATGCGCAGATCCCAAGAAACGAGTCCGGTGCAACATCTGCGACTTTGCAGTCGCCGGTAATTCTCTTCCTCATTCATTCACCCATTCAATGTGGATGTCAGTTCTTGTGACTCGTGAGAAGTATTGGACTGATCCGCTGTTGCTCTGGTCTCTGCACTGCTCTTGCTCTTGGCAGCCTGCACGTTGTTCGGGATTTGGTCTAGAGCCATCCGGTACCTTAGCGGCAGCGGCCAATGCTTGGGCTTCGCGGCTTGGCTTTCTGGTCCTTGTCGAAGGCTTGAACGCCGACCAACCAGCCCATTCTGCGCGTTCCGAGAATCTACGCAGGGAGAATCTTTGCGGAGGGACAAGGCAGCCTGCCAGCAGGATGACCAAACAAATAAATTGCAGGGCCAGTCGTGACGCTGAAGGTCTACATGCAGGACAAGAGTGTCTGTGATCAGTGATCAGTGTGTGAAGTCAAGGTACCTGAAGCTGATGTCGTGAGAAAACATATATCTATATCTATATGCATAGCTATATGCACATATTAACACGCGAAATGAAAGACAACAAACACAGCACGCTTGAGGCTCGGGTGTTGCCGAATCACCGAATGGATTCATGTGGAATCTGGAAACTCGCTTCTTACTTCAACTTACCCATTCCTCAAGTTCACATGAGCGGATACCCGGAAGGTATTCAATTGTCATTGTGCCATACAGAGTGCTGTGACGTCATATGCTTACAAAGCCTGAAGCTAGTGGGGGATTGCCTGTAGCATGAACATTTTCAAATCGCTGCCGTTCATGTCCGCGCGTTGCAGGGCAGCGCCTTTCTCAACAAGATTGTAAAAGAAATCCAAGGTTGGCACCGACGCTCGTCGCAGTGATTTAGTGTAGCTTACGTTGGTTCTCTTCCAATACCGGAGCTGCACAGGTCACATGGTGCCGGCAGAAACACACGAATGACGAAACGCTTGATCCTACATTGGGCCCTTAATCCCAACCTACTCACCGCCGACAACCCCAAACATACTGAGGCTGCCACATCTTGATTGCAGCTGTCCACTTCTCCTGCTTGAAGTAGATGTTGCCCATGTTCACTCGGAATCGGCCGCTGAACGGATACTGCTTGTTCTTGACGATCTGTGTATAGATCGTCAGCGCCTCAAGCCGAGCGGCCGAGTGAAACGTCTTTCGGGGGCATGGGGGCCACGTTTTGGATACTGTAGATTGCTTGGATCTTAGATCTCTGCAACTCCTAGGCTTTAAGGGAGCTCCGTTGCATCGTGATCACGACAAGACGGTTGCGAAAACAAATTGATTCGTCTGCCCCTTTGTTCGACCGTGTATGGTTGCTTTTGTCTGGAAGGATGGAGAGCTTCAGCACTGAGAGAAGATGCAAAATCCAAACGTTCAAGACTCTGCTTCATGAGCAGCAGGGTTCGGTATCAACGTGAACCAGAGCTTGGGGATTTGGTCGAGGCTTAAGGAGTGCCGGGGCTGCCAGGCGGGCAATGGCTAAGGTGGACGTATGTCAACAACATGCTGCAACATGCTCGACACCTCGAGCCTACATGAGACCTTCAAGAATCCCTTGCCTCGTTGTCGTTGTCGTTCGCCTGGTGCTGGATGGCCAGGTTCAGGCAAACGGCATAGGTGAGGTCCACCTGAGAGTGTAAGCCCCAGGCGAACAACTCTCTAGACGCTAGAGGCTCCGGTTTGGGGCCGGGTGCTTTTCGGCACAGAGTTAAGGAGTCGTGAACGGAAGGGGTCCTTGTCGAAACCAAACGGGCGATCCTCAGCATGACCAAGGCAGCTGTAGCTGTTCGCCAACCGAACATGGCAAGATCGCAACGATAACCTCGCAAGCCCAGCCAGGGCCGTGGCCGCTTGGTGGCCCTTGGTCCGATGCTCTGCCGCTCGGCTCCACTCAGGCTGCGACATTGAGCTGATCCAGCAAGTTTTGCTGCTCGCGCAATCTACAAAGTTGCCTCTCCTTCAGGGGCCGATGCTGGGTTTCTGCAAGGCTCAAATTTTGGTTTCATGGGGGGGATACAGGGCTTCAGTAGCATCAGTGCCTCCAAATCTTAGGATCTCGAAAGGCCACGGCCGGCAGGCTTTGGTGCACTAGTCTGCTCTTGCACCAGAAGGTTGTAGGCAGAAATTGCCATGAATGAACGGTTGCTCCCCAAGTGGGCGATTTACAGCTGTCTTTGGGCAGCCGGTCGGGTGCAGATGCTGCAGGTTTCAGGCTCCTGTTGGAATGCTTGACTTGTGAACGATCCGGGAAAGCAAACCTTTTGATACTCAAGCGCAACTCCATACGTACCTTCACTGTACCAGAAACGGTGAGCTCAGCACGCTTTTGCCTCACTGCGAAGTCATTGTGCGAAACCCGCTAGGTATGACCGCAGGATCCCCGCTGGCCTTTTTGCCGGCCTCTTTTCCTTTCTCTAATGCTTCGCGCCTGAGTCGGCAGGGTTGGCAGCAGAGGCGGAGGCGGAGCATGGGTAGATGTCGGGTACTCGAACGGGCCTGCAGTGCTGCTTCCAGTGGTACTTCCAGCATGCAACTCGAAGCAAACTCACAACACACATTCAGCCGATCGTCCGCGACCCTTTGCCCTGGCATGTTATACTCTGCTGCAACTGCAACCCATTGTGGGATCCCATAGTGCCACTGCGACTAACCTACCCCCAAAGCCACCCATAGTGCCGAACTCTGTGGCGGACCACTGATGATTTCTCCGACACTCCTGTAGCCCACCACCCAAAAAATCCTGGAACCAGGAGCCCAAGGCTGAGAACAAGGCAGATTCCCACGTTCTCGGGTTATCGCGCTCTCTTCGACCAACCTGCGTCTCAGCAGAAAGCGTGTGGAGTTCAGAAAACAGCTTGAGGGCAGCTTACAGCCTCTGTGGAATCTGAAAAGTTCAAGGCCATCAGCGTAATCCTTTGCGACATTCCGGGGACTATGTTGGGTACAGATATGCAGAAACTGAAACACGAAAGACCCGCAGTGTACGGCTGTGGCTGCAGAGCTCAAGCAAGAAATCCAGCCTATGGATTTCTTTCTCCATTTCCCGGAGCTTTTCCTCCGGAGACAGCTCAGTCCTCGGAGTTAGGCTGGAGATTTTCCGGATGCTTTGCTTGGGCTGTACTGGCCACTGTCCAGGGCATGCTCCAGGTTTGAATTCTGGCGAGTTCGGGCTCGACAAAGTCTGTGCGCATGAAGCTTGCCAGGAATGCCCATCTCGTGTCGTCTTCGGCGTGGGGTGACAGGATACAGTAAACGGTTTGCAATCCTCGTAGTTCCGGAGGCCTCACCGGTCCCGAGAGAGATCATCACAGGAGGCAACATCAACACACTGCGAAGGCAATGTAGGGCCTGCTGTTGCTGCAAACTGAATTGAATAGATCTCTTCCTTAAGAGTTCCTTCAACGTCAAACACAATCCCGCAAGCGAGGAAGATCAAGATGTTTGTCGTAAAAGTTGCGTGAACTCATGGGGGCCTCATCTTGTGTCCAGCCCCCCTGCACTGAGCCAAAGAAAATCGAAACACAAGAACTCCCAGACCTGTCCGAAGCCAGCACATGTCACCACTAAGTTTCCAGCTTCTTTTCCAGCGGTTTGGCTGTGCCCTTGTCCCCCTGATTTAGAGGGTCGAACACCTGCGAAAGAACATGCAGGGCTGGCAGAAAGCTCTAGCGTTTGGGGCTTGTCAGGTCTCACAGATGTATGCCGCTCACCCAAAACAAGAAATATCCCAGAACACTCCCCAGCTGCCACTTTGCCGAGCCTAGAGCCTATGCCTTTGCCTTGAGACAACCCGAGAACATCCGGTGAACCCTCAAGCATTCTGACAAGCAGGCTTCAGGATCAGAAAGCCGTGCGGTCAAGGATGAAGTTTCGTGCCATTGGAGGTCGGGCTTTGGAAATGGCCTTGCCACCTCCTGCTTTGCCGGCGGCAGTGTAACCAGCCTGAAAGGGACTGACTCAGGGCCGGCTTGGTGTGCTGGTTGGCCAGAACTCTGAGCTCCAAAGTCCACACATCCGTGTGGTCGTCCCCGTGAAGCTGGAGGTTTCGCTGCCAAATCAGGTCGCAGGCTCCGTCTACGCTTGCCGATGTAACAAGATTTGAGAACTGTCTTGACTCAACTCTGGAGGCCCTCAAACTCCCTAGAAGCCAGAAGCTTTTAACCACTTCGATACAGCTGAGAAACAAGAAGCCCTCCATAGACGCCAACGAGCACATCTAAACCTTAATTCCTATACGCCCTCTGGAAGCGGATAGGCGGAGATCACAACCTGTAACGCTTGAGCTGCCCCCATCCAAAACCTGCAAGACATAAAGGCCCTGACCGCCCGGTTGGAGGTCATTGGACGCGCCGTCTCGGTGTTGCGACCGAAGCCTCGGCTTCTCAAAGGCAGCAGCGGTTTTAAAAATATCGAAAAGAAGCGGACTTGCGCGAACCTGTACTGTTCTGAACTCCGCAGGCTGTACGACTGCACAACACATGCTAACAAGTATGTCCAGGCATGCAAGAGAAAGAGAGAGAGATAGAGGTAGAGCGAGGGACACACACAGACAGAGGCGATGTGCAAATGCGCTGTGATACAACCACAGAGCACACAGGCGACATGCATGTAAACTGTCCGAAGAGCACGTGCTATGAACCCGCAAACCCTGTCCCAAACAAAATGCCCTAATCCCTGAACGCATCTATAACCAAGCCGCACTTTCAATGTGCCCCAGCAAACCCGAACTCGAGCAAGCATTGGGAGCAACGATGAAGCCCATCAGCTTGCGTTCCGAGTGAACACGAGCAAAGTCAAGCCTTCAGAATAAGTATCTCCACAGGGGGACACTGCATATGCAGCCTCGTTTATAGGGGAGTGAACCTGGAACCCGAAGCGGACAAACCGGCGCGGAGCAGAGTGATCACAGACTGGTGGCGGTAAGCTGCGACCTATACACGGCCGAAGCGATTGCGGCCACCTTCAGGTTCGCTGAACTCCCCTGAAGTTCTGTCCGGACGAGTAACGGTCCAAACCAAGCCCCAACGGCAAAGGCTGCTATTGGCAAGCCCTTGCGCTTGCCCTCGATACTACCGCGCTCGAAACACATGTGGGGTGGGCAGGGCACGACACAACGGCAGTGAATCAGCAAGGCACATGCTCATTGCTGAACGCTCGGCACAAGATGATCTACAGCCGAACTCATAAGGAAAGAAAGCTCTGGCCAACAGGTTTTGCCTCTCGCGGCTAGCGGCTAGCAGTGATACCGCACCCGTCAGCACCGTCAAATCGAGATATGAAGAAGCTTCTAGGAGTGGAGGTGCTTTTGGGACGGCGTGCTTGTAAAGATTGTGAAATTCCGTCTTGAGGGCCTTCCCAATGTTCTGGCGAGCAGGCCCGATCTGCTTTGCAATTGGCGGGCAGCTAGTCTTGTATCTTCCTGTCAGTTAACACTGAGTTAGATAACATTACTTTCAGCTACAAAAAACCACATTTGTTGATTTTCTGCATCAAAGAAGCAAAAAACCTAATTTTCCTGCTCTGAATGTTGGGAGGGCAGAAAATGCTGGTTTTTGCAGCATCTCGACAGTGTTAACTGTAGTGTTAACTCAGTGTTAACTGTGGAAAGCATAGACATGGCTTGTGTGCCATGTTGCCGCTAGACATTTGGCCGAACCACCCAGAATTGTTCCCCTAACAGGCAGGGATCCTGTCGTAGCACCGAGTATGGGGGGGTGGGGCGTATCGGCAAGCTCTGCATTCAGCCGCTGAGATTCCAAACATATGGCAAGAAAAAACGCGGAGACCTCAAATCGGAAGCTACTCGAATAAAACCTGCTTAGGTCGGCACCGTTCGCTCTACTTTGTGGCATCGCGGATGCTCTGCCGCCTAGCCATCAAAGGCTCGCGACGAAGTTCCCAAACAGTGGCTTCGAAAGGATTCTACCAACGGCCGGATGTGCCGGAGAGTTGCGCTACAACCGAAGCGAGAGAAGCGAAGTGTGGTTCGACTTTGCTCAGACCTGCTGCTTTACCTGCTCAGAGCTCATCACTCGCCAATGGCTAGATCGACACTGCAAGGGCTTTGAGGCTCATGGGCCGTTTCTGGGACCGCAGGAGCAAGTCGTTTCTTGCTGTATATTGAGGAAGGGATTCAGCTTGTCAGGTAGACTTTGGGCACAGGGCTTAGGACTCCGGCTGCACCTTCAGCATCAACGATTTGCGGCGAGGAATCGGGCTTCGGACGTCGGGCTTTGGTGGGCTTCGTAACAGGATTTTCAGGAGCCAAATTTTCGTATAACCTCATCAGGAGCCAACAACACCAGTGCTCTCACCCAAACATCCCACGTACTTAGTCCACTTCACAGCACCTGCTGCAGCAGTTCGCTGCATGTATGCGCTAGGAGGAGGGTGCGACCTCGGTATTGAAGATGGGCCCAAGGGTGGTTTACGGCCTAGGCCTAGCTATTCTCAAAAAGAATCATCTGATGCTGGATTCGTGACTACGAGATTCATGCAGGGTTGCAGGTGGATGCGGCCCTGACATTTCATACCTTCCGCGAGGATCCTAACTATGTCACGGGCTGAAAGAACTCGCTCTTGCACCAAGGCTAAGGTGAAGTCCTGACATGAGTCCTACATTCTTCGCAGAGAGCCCTACCCTTGCAATAGCTCCTGCTTGGACATCCGAGACTGCGACAAGGGCCAAAGCTCATCCCGCCTGTGCACCTATTCCGAAAACCTACAGTAAGAAGCTGAACATGTGGATTTTGCACTCGGAACGGAAGACTTCCCGAGAGCGCGGCTGCACCTGGCTGAAGTCGTACTGGGAGTCATTCATCCCAGGTGGTATGCCATCCACACCTGGGCCCGCAGAAAACTTAGGCTTCACGGAGCTTGGCAGGAGTTCTGCTTCGGACAAAACGGCTTCGGCAGGAGACGATTACTCCCCTCTGCTCTCAACCCACCACCTCACGGCAACACTGATGCAAAGCATGTGCCCGGAATGAGAAACTCGGGATGTCGCGATAGCTGTAGTCGTTCATCAGCTCCTGGCGCTGCAGCCACACAACCCTCAGCCCAAATGAAATGCAGTTCCCTGCATTCACTCAAGCGTCTGAACTGCGTCGACCGTGCGATACCCAACGACATAAACATTTTAAGTGGACCTCCCCACCCAAACTCTCAGTAATCAACTGTCCAAACCGGACCCCCGCTCAGATCGCTCCATCCGTCGCTGTGAGACTACCATGTAACCACGGTGCCAGCTCAGGCAAATGACCCCACATCCAGAAGCACCCAGATGGCTTTCGAGAGCTGAAGCCAACATGAGAGGCCAGATGATATCCATCGAGCCCCACGAAAAGTTACGGGGACCGCCTTCTGCAGCAACTGCGAGGTTTCCGTGAACGACATCATGCTCGTGCCAGCCTGTGAATTCCCGCAAATCTTCAAGGCATGTTTTCTTTTGGGGGGTCGGGCTACGGCTCTCAAGCATGACATTCAAAGACGAGTACCTTCAGGCCACACGGGGCTGGCAGCCAGCAAGACGCTTCTGAAACTTCTGTTTAGAATGATGCTGGAGCCCATGGAATTCTTGGTCCCGGCTTCGGGACCATCTGGAGGGTCTGATCAAAGCCAGCGGATGGCCTGGATGGCACGTACGAAAGCCGACTACCTGCGCCCAGTTCGAAAGAGCCATTCGAGCCGACGAAAGTCGCGCATCCAGCAAGCGAAGCACCCAGGGAAGCACCGCACTCGGACCTTCCGCGAAAGGGCTGGGGGGAAAGGGACATGACCTTGCGTCACTCTGCCGAAGCCCTGTTTGGTGTCTCGAGATGTACTGCGGCTTATAGGACCTGAAAAAAAGGTCGCGGGCTGAAAGTAGAATTGGAGATGAGGGAGGGAGGCTCCCTCCCGGGGCTCTTGCGGCTCACGGATCCTGCCATGCAATAATTATTATTAATACTATATAGTATATTTTAATTTAATAGCAATATGTAGTATATTTTTTTGCAATCATATTATGATGATATTGTAATTAGGCTTTTCACTTTTTTACCGCACGTCACGGTGCTGCGAGGGCGGCGATGGAGGCGGCATTGGAGGCATCGGCGGAATGTCCATAGGCTGCGGGATCTTGGCTTGGCTGTAGCACCGGAGTATTGCTCAGGAGCTCTACTATGGAGCCCAGTTCATAAAACACGTCCGCAACCACAAGTGCTGATTTATTGCCACATATTCCACAAAACCGGCGAATCGATTTGAAACCCCAAGCCGAATGCCTTTCTTTGCAGGCATAGCAGCAACCCAACGGTGAGAGTCTAAGCTGCGAGGTCCTCATAGGAACACGAAGCCCACAAAAATCGCAACAAGTCCCAAACTTCCAAGGCCAGGATGCATTCAGCGGCGAGAAGTTGAAGTCCAGGGGGCTGCCCTGGGGACTGGAAGCCGTGGAAGACGGCCGTGGATCCTCTCAGACTTCAGTGACAGCTCAGAGCTTCGACGGTCTGAAGTGTTCGTTCGGCTTTTCGAAATCCTGGAATCTTGGCCGCGGCAAGCCCTACGCTTCAGGGGTTTACAACCAGGCGAACATACCTCTGCGCAGTCTTAGCTCCACCTGGTCTAGCATCGCAATTCCTCAGGGTCATGGGCGATCCTCCGAACCGGTATCTAGGCACACACACACACACACCCACCCACCCACACACCCACATATAATATGACAACCCAACAGAGCTGTCGTCAAACCAGCCACCATGGACTACTGCCTACATCTGCCATTATCTCCAAAGGTTGCCTCATAGTCTAAACAAATCACCCCCTCCCCGTAGGCCCTTTCCCAGCAACGCCTCAGAGGATCGGCTGGCCCTGCTGGAGCTTAGCCTCAGCACGAGGAACTTTGCTTTTGCTCTTCGTCCCTTCGAATTGCATCGCACGTCCCACGTCCGTTGCAGACAGGGTTGCTGTGGACATGTTTGACTAACGGTAAAATCCTGTGCAAGTCAAAACTGAGCTGACACAGAACTCACTGCAGGGAACTTCGGAAAACTGCAACGGCTCATCAGCCCCTCGACTTGGTCTGTGTATCTGCCTGCTTGCATCGGCCGGACTTCATTAGAATCAAAACAAGAACAAACACACACACACACACACTCGCACGCACACACGCACACACGCACACACACGCACACACGCACACACGCACACACAAACATAAACATACACACACATACACACACACACACGCACACACGCACAAACATAAACACAACACACAACAACATCACACACACACAAAGATACATACATACATTTATATATATATATATATCCGTATACACAACCAACCACACACACACACAGGCACACAGCGACACACGAGGACAGACAGGGACAGAGAGAAAAGGAGGACAAAGAGAGAGAGAGAGAGAGAGAGAGAGACACACACACACACACACCCACACCCACACCCACACCCACAGCCACACCCACAGCCACAGCCACACCCACACCCACACCCACGCCCACCCGCCCGCCCGCCCGCCCACCCACCCACACCCACACCCGCGCGCGCGGGCCGGAACTTTCTTGACAGGCGGCTCTTCTCGATAGACTTGGTGCTCCGAATCCATCCAGACGACAACTCTTCCCGAGAGACAGCGATCCGAACCCATCCAGCAAGCTATCAAAGTATAGGTATGCCTGCTGATTGTCTGTACCTCGCAATCGATTTGAAACATCGACATGACATGAACACCCGATGCAGGGAAATCATTCGAAATTAAAATGCTGCGACTAAAGACAGGGTGAGAGGTTGTGGTTGTTTTGGAGATATAAAGGGCTTCGAGCTTCTTCAGGGTCTGGGGTGGGTACAGGTTATTGAGGTTTGGGTGGTTTTTTTTCATGCGTTTGGGTAAAGCTTTTGGTTTGGGGTTGATGATCGCTCGGGGCTAGCGCCATGCCACCCTGTTGCCACGCAGAGGAAGCGTGCTAATTTGGCCAAGGATCGATGGCAATAGGAAGTCGGCGGCTGGCAGCTTCTGTCACTGTCAAGTGATTTTCCATGTCTTGATTTTCGGGCTGGTTTGGTACATTTGCACTTGCCTTTAGCAGTGTCTCCTTGCCGTGCCCAGAGCGCAGCCAGCCCTACAGCTGCAGCTGCAGCCAGAGTTCTCAGCGGCATCCAGCTGCCATTGCGTCTTCACTGTGCCTTTTTGAAACTTAACTCTGTGCTTGCCTGCTTCGGCTTCATATATGGTTGAAGACGGATGTGCCGAACGGTCTGTGCTTCTGCGAAGTGCCTGAAACCCGGCATTAGTTACATCCCACGGGCAGCTCACGGCCTCCGCCACGCTCCACACTTGCAACTGTCCCAGCAACCTGTTCTTCACTTCACAGGCTTCTGGCTGCTGCTCAAGCCGGCACTGACTGACTCGAGTACTTGGAAACCCCCATTTCCCTGCAAGAGCCGTGCCTCCGCCCGAAAGCCACTGGCACCTGAACCAAGGCAACCAGCCATCTAGACCACATATCTCCCCAGACTTACTAGTAACGAGACTGCCGCATCAACAGCTTAGACAGGCATGCTGAGCGAAGGCCCGCAATACCGGGGAGTCCGAACGATGGTAACGATGGACATCTTCGAAACACCTAAATGCACACGCGGTGCGGCGACGCCTGCTTGAGACCGTGCAGAGGGGCCATGCGCGACGTCCCTCCGCTTCCATATAATTTGCTGTATCCAATGTCTGACGCATGGGAATGCCATGTTGAGAATTGTGTGCTTTCCAATGGATGGACACGACATGCCGGCTGATTCCAAGTGCGATTACTGTCCACCTGGAGCCAGCACGTGAGCATATCACAGTTGCACAGCAGGAAAGCCTCGGTGCACCTGATTCCAGGCCCTGCTCTGCGAAGAAATCGAAACGTCGACATCATTATCATACTCTCCCCAATGATGTTGCTTTTGGTTTGATGGGAGTATGGAGTCGCTGCATCAGATCATAGGAATTAGGGCCATTAGGGTGTAGTCATATATCGGCCGTGCTTCGCCAGATGTGCCTTCCCTGCTGTGCTGAAGTCAAAAGGGTATGAGAGCACGTGTGCCATCGTTTCGTGCTGGTGAGAGCTCGCGATCTTCCGATCCAGCTGGATCCAGTCCTGGGCTGAGGCAAATTTCTGCAGACCATTTGAAGGAGAGCTGGGCTTCAATGCAGGCTTTGGCTGCATCGAGGCTGGAGACTAAACCCCACCACTTGCAGGCCGTCAGGGGAAGTCAAGGGAATAGACCGACATTCAACTGCACAGCCACAACACTTCATCTATCCGAGCAAGATGGAGCGAGACTGCATGAACTGGCCCAAAACTCTTCAATCTTTGCGCATCTTCCTGAGCAGTGATCTAGGACGCAGCAAGGATCGCATGCCGAGATTCAAACCTGCTATCCCCGGGCCCTACATGCTAGTGCCATCAAGCTGCAAGCGCAGACCTAGGCGTCCCGACTGCTCTGAGATCCCGACACTCTAGCCCGACTGCAGCCAAAACAAGCCTCCTGGACCCTCAACCCGGCATCTTTGCGCAACTCGGCTACGAGGGCTTGCATCCTAGCCAAGTTTAGCCCGGTCAGTCAGGCAAAAACGTCCTCATGTCACATTGAACACTAGACATCTGTCTACCCTTTTCCACCGAGTCATGATGTGCTGGTTTTGCCCTTCACTGCGCTGCTTCTTGCGAAGCCTTTCATACTTCGTGAGTGTGTATGCCATGTGTTGCATCACTATGTTTACTGCTCCTGTGTCCACTCGCCATCATGCGGCACTCGCCGGTCCTGACTGTTCTTTCGGAGATTTCCGGACAAGGTCGGAGTTTTTCACTTGGCGGATTGGGGGCTTTCCTCTTGGCTTCCATTCCGGATTCCTTTTCAAGTTTAGGAGTCGGGATGCGATGCTTGCTCCAGTTGAAGCTATAATTTGTGGAACATTAAACAGGCAATTCTTGTCTCAAGACGAACCCAGGACCTGACCCGGCAGAATCCCGCACGTTTAAAGTGAACGCAAGACGAGGGGCATCGTTCCCGCAACAGCCTCTGCCCGTGCTCCGGCCAGCTGCAGGAGCCTTGCAAGCTGTCACTGTCAATGAAGACATGAAGACAGAGATACGGTGCCATCTGGATGCGGACAGATTCACGTGCATGTAGAGCTGCCGAAGTGGCTTCGCAAGCTCCGCTGCTGATTAATCATTAGCCGCAGACCGTCTCAATTGTGTATCAGGGTCAGGGCATGCCAGGTGATAGTGCAGTGAGTTGATTCCGTGTAGTAGGCTTGCATCGTGCCTCCTCCGGCTTCGACATGTTGACTGCCAAAGCTGACGAAAAAAAACTTCTGCGATCATGTTGCAGAGGCAACCCAAGTCTCCCCTGAAGCACATGCCAGGATTTAAGCTCGGTGGTCTTGCAGTGTCCAGGGATCTTAGCGCTTGTCCGAATCATGTGAAAGATTGTGATAGGGCGGTATGCGATCAAGACATGCCGAGACGCTCGTCACTCAAGGCAACATCCACGGATCCTCGCGCATCCTCAGGATTTCTGAGTTGATGTGTTGGTGGCTTCAGGGTGTTGCAGGTACTTTTCGGAACCTCCGGAGTAATGCTTGTACAGCTGTTGTCAGATGGCACCCAGTGGGATCTGCATCGGACGGCCTCCAGGAAGATAATTCCAGCTGGAAGAATGCTCGCAGGAAGACATGCTGCCAACCCCAAAACCGGCAGAGCTTCCCAAAAGTTCCGAAATTCACCGTCAAATCCTGCATCCTGCCATCCCCGGTCCGACGACCGTAATTTTCATTGGCTGACCTGCCGCGGGGGTGCCGGTTTCAGGTGACCGACGCGGAGTCCAGGCCATTGGACCTATCAGTTGGAAACTTCTGCCATCGGTCAGCTCCGATCAGCCGGACATGTCATGCAGTACGTGGTCAGCTACCACACGCTGCAGAACGCTTGAGTATTCTCGAAGTCGTGGCGCATCCCTATCAGACAGGGATTTGTTTGAGTCTTGGCTTTAAGCACACTCTGACAGCCTCTTCTCGCCATGTGCTGCATTTACTCGTCTGCCGGCTTGGTTGAGTGCATGAGGTGGATAAAGTGGTGGCAAGTGGAAACCTCTCTTCCAAGAAAGAAGACGACGGGCCTTGTCCACGAAACTGGGCACCGCGGCTTGCAGCACAGCCACGGAATCCGGAAGCCTTGGGAATTTGCGAACGTCCCACGATCTTTGGGCTTGATCGTGCAGAGGTAAGCTGCATAGCTTTGGGTGGGAGGTCGAGGCGTGGCTTCCAGGAGGGGTTGTGAAGATCATGGTTATTGAAAGTGGACTGGGGATTTCGCTCAGACTTTGACAAAAAATTGACAGAACAAGCAAACAAAGACAAGTCCCCGCATAAACCTTCAATCAGTCTCAAAAGGGTTCGCGTCGCGTGAGCATTCTTTCTTTTGCAGGGTTTTCCTTGTGACAGCCGGCTTCCCTCTCGCAGCCCCGTTCAGCAAGGTGACGCTAAGCGTAGCTACGGCAGCTGCGGTTTGGAGCTCGGGCCTCATGTCTGATCCAAAGTAGGACTCTTAGCTCTTAGTTGAGCCCAAAAGTCGCTGTGGCTGTCTCCGGAACTATCCTTCTTTGATCGATGCAATCCCTGTCATGCGACTTTTTTCGCCGTGATGTCCGTCGTCAGCAGCCAGACGCACTGCGAAACAATTCGTGAAACTGGAGTGCAGCAACCCCTCGTCTAGACAAGCCCTCGAATCTCCCTAGCCTATGTATACTACCATAGAGCCTTCATCTTCCTCAACCAAACTCCCTCGACGCTTCAGTCCTCCGCGCCGCTCACCGGAAAACACCGCTCTTTCATGGGCATGCCAAGGCGGAGCCTCAACTGAAGCGTCGAAGCGAGCACGCAAGCACAAGCAAATAGAGGTAGAGATGAAGGCTGCTCCGTTCACAGCCAGTATGTACATCTGAAGCCAAACGTTTGTTTGCGTAAGCCGGGTCGCGTGTTGTCCACCCATGCCACAGAAACGATTGGAATCCGGTTCTGCTTGGCGAACTCATACCTTGGTTCTGCCACTGGGTATGCGCTAAAGTGCGACCCATGCCAAGAACCACTGCGCACGAAACAGAAGCTGAGAGGCTTTTCACCCTGGCTGGCACCAGCGATGAGATGCGTATGGGCTTTCGTGAGCTCCTTCGTCGGCGTGTGTTTCGAACTGTACTGGAACGCTCTTGCTAAGAACCCCCCAGCTTGGCAGAGTTTCCTGGCTTCGCGTGATCTTTTGCAATCATCCGGGTTTACATGAGGAGTCGATGCGTCAGGTCCACCGCTTCTGATCAAAGACTCGAACAAGCAAACAAACAAAGTGTGCCTCGCACCCCCTTCGCTCGACCCTGGATCACTGTTTAGCAAGACAAACCCACACACCCAGCATCCAGTAATTAAAAATGCAAAGCCCCTGGACACCCTGTGGTTCGTCTACTGAGAGTCTACTGACTATTTGTCCCAAGGCTTAAGCACAAGAAGGACCACTTCGTCAGGTGAAAACCCCAACCGCAACAAGGCATGTGTCGATGCATGTTACTTGCCACGGGGGCACATCTGTGCACTGTGCACCCAGAAGCTGCGCTGTCATGACCACGGCCTCTTTGGAGCCTGGAACTGGATCACAGTCTTGACCATGGGCTAACCCCAGGTAAGGTGAGCAGAAGAGAGACAAAGAGAGAGCGAGTGAGGCAACCCAAGAGCGAGCGAGAACGAGCCAGGGGCAAGGAAGAGAGGGTGGGTGCGAGAGAGCGAAAGTGATGGTCATGGGTTTGATGTCGCTATCTACATTGAGGAAGCTATTCTGCGATGAGGCCAGGTGGTCACATGCAGAGGCTGTGATGTGCAGTAATGCACCATCCGAATCATCCTCTCGTAGTTTATCTTCTCCGCAACTTGCTCGGGTGTACCGGTTCGGAACAAGCCTCATTGGGATTAGACTAGGTGAGATTAGGCTAGGGTGTTGGATTAACTTAGTGATTAGTCTTAGGTTTGATTCTGCTCGATAAGATAAGGTAAGGCCACACAAAATAGCACAAACCAGATGAGTCGAGATAAACAAGAGAAGCCAAGATAAGATCAGTTGACATAAGCAAAGATAACACAGTATAACAGAAGATGTGGCAATGTCACGTGGGGCAAGATAAGTACAGTAAGATAAGATAAGGTGAGTAACATAAGATAAGATAAGATAATGTAAGTAAGGTAAGATGAGGTAAGCTAAGACTAAGATGAAGGTGAGGTGCGATACGATGAGATAAGATAAACACAAGCAGGTAAGTATATAAATGGATGGATGAATAGATAGATCGACAGATGGATCGAACTATATATAGACAGGAAGAGGGAGGGAAAGAAAGAGAGAGAGAGAGAGATATAGATAAAAAGAGAGAGAGCGAGAGAGCGAGAGAACAACAAAGAGAGAGAGAGAGAGAGGTGCCTACTGAGTGCCGCAATCAGGGCTTGAGTATTGAGGCCATGGCTTCACAATCGGGGATCAAAGGTATGCAAGAACGCAGGCTGATGCCACCTGTCTTCAAACCCCCTCTGAACAACATCTCGGAATTTCAAGGGTCCCCGAGCTTGGCTTATCGCCGTTGGCTTGGGCAAATATAGCAATCTCAGCTCCAACTCTGAAATCAAAAGAAAGGAGTCCAGCTTTCCCCAGCAAGTCAAGGTGACGTGTGCGCAAACGGCTGGTGCTCAGTAGCAGGCCTTGGCCAGGATCGTGCACACAATTCTCAATCCCAAATCTACACCCTCAGATCAGAAATCACAGACCGTCTCCTTCGGCTCATGACCTCCAGTCTATTGGATCCATGCTTGCTCAAGAAAGGCCAAGACGCCCTCCATAAGTCGAGGTGCATAGCAACCGAAGGCCTGGGTCTGACACTTGCGTCACTTGCTGGCTTGAGCACACCGTTTGCAAGACCTTGTTGGGGCTTCGAATCGCGAGTCAAGCCTGTCTTAGGACTGGATCCCCCTTCGTGGCTTGAGGCTTGTCATTCGAGTCATGGTGGCGGGGTGATGAATGACGGGTGACGCCATAGCAACTCCTGACCCCGATGTCGAACAATGCTTCAAATGTCCAGTTTTCTGGCAGCCATTTCTGTGAAGCAGAAGAGGGGCATGCAAACCTCTCTCGGCCCTCCATCCGTCTCAAGTGTCTTGGCACGAGAGGCCCCTGGAGTCTCGTTGCTGCTCCCCAGGCAGCCAGCAATGCAGGAGCGGAAAGAACCTGCAGCTAAGGCATATCAGAAAACGGCCATGGATGGGTTGCAAAGGCAACACAACACAAGCTGTGCTGAGATATCCAATACAGAGATGATGGAGGTGGCGGTGGTGATGGTGATGGTGCCGACGCCGTGACCACGCATCATGCTATAAAGAGTGGCGGTGATGAGGAGGTTGGCTGTGACGACGAGCAAAATAAGAAGAAGATGATGATGATGGGGCTGTCGCAGCATGAAGACTCTGTACTTGCGGGCTGCAATATGTAAAGACGGTAGCTGCCACTGCCACCACAGCAACTCTTCCGCACTCCTTCGGCCTGAAACTCCCGCCGGTAATTCAAAACCCCCTCTACCCGTCACCCTAATGCCGTCCGGGGTACTGAATGAGGCACCGATGGAGGCACAGCCAATCCTGGGAGTATCAATCAACACGCCCTCCATTAGAACACACACTGCTCGATGGGGGATTTTGCGGTTCCGGGGTCTGTAAGTAATCCAACACAATTACAAGTGTTTATCCAGGACCGGATTAGCTTGACAAGGATTGCAGGGGGACTTGCAGGCTGCAAGCGCCATTTATGGGGCGGAGATGTTATTGTTAGCGGGAAACGAGTAATCGACTTTGAAGAGAAGAGAAGCGCAAACTTCCCTTCATTGTCTGGGGATGTGGGAGCCTCCCCTCAGTGACCTCCAACAAGAAATCGGGCACAGCAAAATATGACGCATCGAACTCAACTCCCAGAGACTCTCCAACACACCCCGTCACAGACGAAGAATATCCCAACATGTCGAGTGTCCGATGTCTCGGAAGTTGCCGGCCCGCCACGCAGCTGGCTCGCAACCAGGCACCGCGGTACAGCCTGTGGAAGGGCGTGTTTCCTATATATTGAGACTGGCAAGCATACAGACCATGACGACGATGACGACAGCTGTAGAAGAGAATGATGACGATGATGATGGTGGGGGTGACGACTAGTTGCGATTTGCATCAACAACAGTATAATGACATGAGCAGCGGCAGCACTGGATGCCCAGTTCGAACACAGCCTTGCTTGCGACAGTGCCTCCACGAAAATTAAAGTTGTCACTGCTGCTCCCCGATGAGGCTGCTACGCTGCTATAGCAGAAGGAGCAAGTGACGAAGAGAACCAGCCGAAGAGACATGATCGACATTACCATAATCACGATGCCGTGCAACTCTCCCCTCCTCATGGCCATGGCTATGCAACAATTCCCCATACCCACACTGCAAACGCCAGCAATGCCACCTCTTTGCGAAGCAGTGCTAAAGTGCTACAGGGGCAGCAAGGATCGAACTGTGCTGAACATCGCAAAGTCAGAGCAGACATCATGCCCCAAAATTTAACATCATGGAGGGCGATCGCCAGTTTACATTCTGCAAGCTGGCTACAAGTGCGCCGGGTGAGTGTTGTGGTGCCACATATCATTGAGACGAGGGTCTTGTGGGAATGCCGGGATGTGGCGAATGCTGCGCAGCTGCCGCCGCCAGGACCTATCCTTGCATGGCAGAAATCTTCCGCATCGTCACGCCCCAGATAAAACTTGAAGCCTGCATGCTGCATCCGAGCATCAGAAGAATGTCTGCTCCCTGCCCACTCTGCTGCACTTTGGCACCGCACCAGCGGGCTAGGTGGACCAAAGGGCCCATCTCCGGCTTTCCTTCGAGGTTCTGAAGAAACACGCTCCCTAATCCTGCGTTCCCGAACCACCCACAAGCCATCAAGCCTGAAGCACAACAGCCGATTATTTGCCTTTGCAATCCGCAGCCACCATTCCACAACGAGACCGAGGCAAGAGAGTGGAACTCGATGGTGTGGCAGTGTGGCTTCTCAGGGTGACATTGATGCTTTGGCTCCAGGCCAGGATTGCGATGACTGTGGGCCTGCTTGGGGAACTGCGCTCGCCTGCGTGCCACCGCCACCAGGGACTACAGTTGCTAACAGAAGCCGGTGCCTAAGTCGTAGCCATGCCCGTGCCTGTCCTTTAAGTCTACTAGCTCCTTGCAGTTTTCCAAGTGTCCCATGAGCAGCGCCACCCGGAGGCCCTTGAAGAGCACCCTGCGGCAGACGTAGCCATGGCGGCCTTCCAGTCGGACTTCCCGTTTCATCTCTTCGCCTTCGTTGGGAGTTGGGGGACATCTGCAAAGGCTTGGAGACCTATAGCCTCAGCACCCTGAACCGAACAAAAGCTGCCCGAGTCATGGATAACATTTCCTTGCAGCCCAAGGCACGCTCCAACTCCGAAAAAGGAAGGGACGCGAATTCTGCGTCGGCCCGTCGGACCCAGAGTTCCTAGGCTTGGCTCCGTCGCTCTGCGATGCAGAGATGCGATGCTGCAATGAACACAAAGGCACTGGGTTGAAGGTTGTGCAGATGGTGCTTGACCCTCCTGGAGTGAGGAAGGCGCCTCCGTCTCTTGAACATCCCCAGGTCTTCATCTGCCTTACTCACTTCCGCTGAAGAGCCACATGTCGTTTCTATCATTTTCTTTCCATCCCCTGGCGAAGCGGAGTCTCAGTTTTCAATTGTCAATCTCCTTCTGTCTGTCTGGTTTTCGCTTCCTACTGACTGGCTGCCTGCCTGACTGACCCGCTCCCTCGCTCGCAGCAAGGTGAAGCTTAGAGGGCCTCACAACCGGAAACTATACAATGCCAAGGCTCAGTGCTCTCCAGGATCTCAACTAGGCATCCTCGTCCAAAACATGATTCAGCTTCAAGCACAAGACGGTCGCAAGATATTCGTGTTTGGGTCTAAGTCTTTAGATGCAAGTTCTTGGATGGGGGTTTGCCGGATTTGAATATGACATCGACGAAAACTCGGCTGACTTAGGAGCGCGGCATGGTCCTGGAAAGCATCGAAAATCTGAGCCATTCCTTTTGAAGATTTCTGTAGTGCAGGAGCATCGACATGAATCTGGCGAGGTGCTAGTCGTGCTGGCGCTGCGAACGAGTTCCTGGCGCAGTCGAGTTCCCTAACAAGCCCATTTCTCGACTCACACTGTCGTAGTCCCACGCATGTCCCGTCCCCTCAAGCTCCGGCACATCGTGCTACAGCTCCGAACTCCAATCCAAGTCCTGGTCTGGCAAGAGATCGGCAATCTGCTGCCATGCCTGGGAGCCCAACTGACGATACCCATGGCAGAGGTGACGCAGCTAGGACCATTCTCGGCTCTTGCTGGTAATTACAGTAGGCGTTTGGCAGGTTATCGGCTGTGCAAACAGGTCCAACGCATGCCTTTGTCCTGCCTGGTAGATCCCAGGCTTTCATATTCGAGTAGGGTCCACGGAAAGCCAGTTGCCCTAAACATCCCTAACCTGCAGAGAAAACACCTGTAAACCTCGTGGGTTGCAGTATGCTTGGACGCCTCGGCTGGCAGCAATGACCAGGAAACCGATGGACGGCTTTGCTCCTGCCGTCGGCTTTGGAGGCTTCAGAGCAAGGCCCGCGCTTTGTGCGAAGTCTTGCTCCGCTTCCTCTTTTTCTCTCGGGCAGGGAGACCTGACCAGGCCTCCGAAACCCTTCCTGTGCCAAAAGTGACTTTAGATCCGTCTTAGAGGAAGGACAGGCTCAGTCACACAGAAAATTCTCGAGCCATCCCTCCAAGTGCCCCGTGCAACAGCCCGAACCTAGAACTGGAAGCGGTTTAGGAGCTGGGAATACGAATGCCCGGCAGCAACTGCAAGCATTGGTCTCTGCGTTGGTCTTTCGATCTTGCGAGACTCTTGCGTGGCTTATGTCTCTGACATCTTCGGAGGTCCTGCTGTCCCGCCTGATTCTGCGTTCGTGGGCTATCCGGGCCGTCCGTGAACTCGCCTTGGCTCTGCAACATCCCAACAGCATCTTGGGCTGGAATTCTGTCGTCGCAAATGCTATACTATACCCTGCACTTGACCTGCGACTGCCTACCGCCAGTGCAAGCTCGGTGCGCCGACGTCGGCGTCTGGGCCGCGTGTCGTCAGAAACAGGTGCAAGCTCAATCCTGTGCATGCCGGGATTCGATGGGGAAGGGGATGCAAGCACTCAAAAAGCCAAACATATCTCGTTTTGTTGATTTTTTGCAGACCCGCGGTCCTGCCCTATCATTAATTTCGTAGCGGTTGCCTATACACGATACAGTACTGCAGTATACTGCAGTACCCCACAAAACATTGCGATCACCTGCGTGCTTCAATCTTGCCTCCCTCCCATGATCGATCTCCCATGCGCCAATAAGCATGTCCTGCGACTCTGCAATAAATCACGGCTTCACCGTGACAAGATGTTGATCTCACTGCTATCGGCTCATGACGTCTGTCAAGGCAGGCTCCGTTCAGATTCTCTCTTGCAGAATGCCGCAGAAGCTCTCTGGACCAGCTTACACAATCGCGCACTCTCTCACCAAAGTACCGGGACCGGGACACCGAACAACCGGCTCAAAGCCTTCACATGCATCCGAAGGACGGGCTGAGGAGCGGCGTGCTGCCGTCGGCCTGGGCCTCTCCCTTCGGCGACAGCCCGTCGAAGTCGTCCATGGCGCCACGGTGCGCCGCGCGCGGCGAAGCGCAAGTAAGTCGCTTAGATTTTGTGGTGTGCATGAAGCGAAGCTCGACCCATGTCCCAACATGCTGGGCTCTGATCTAGCAACGGTTGAATGGCTAGAGGCGCTCCCCCTCCGTCCCCCCCGGTCTTGCACTCCTATAGCCTATACTGTCTTGACGTGAGGATTGTGCCATGTGAATCCGACACATGAGGTGGTTTCATGACGGTCAAGCCTGTGTCACTTACAGCAGCATTACAGCAACTCTTGCTGTTGTCACATGCTCATGAACGGCTGCATCGAGCCAAGATGAAGACAGTAAGAACGTGCCGCACTCACGTGAAAGCCTGAGCTTGACAGTGTTGACAGGCAATCACGACAAAACCGGCATTCACATTGCCCCTCTTCAGACGCCTCGCGCCTCATGCGTTGACTCCGCAGTCAAATCACTACATTGACACCTCAGTCTATCCTGACGTGCGCACACTTCATTGCAAGTGAGCTGCAGCCATAAATCACCTGGGCTTTCGCGTCTCAGTTGAACTTTGCTCTCCCTTATTCCGCTCCGACTTCGAACCGCAACATTGACATGATTTCCAAGGTCATGCGTGGCTGCTGCTTTCGGACACATCGACTTCGAGACACAGCCGCAGCTTCAGCACAACCCCCACAGCTTTTTCAAACCAAAGTGCGGGGCTTAATCCGTGCAATTTGGGGTGGGGAATCGAGTGATCAACTGACGGAGCCAGAACGCCACGCCCGTCCTCCCAAATACTGGACGTGGAAGCTTCGACTGAGTCCTTCGGAGCAGACGGGGTGCTCTCTAGCAAAACTCGCCATCGGGCGCATACCGAGAGATGATCATCATGGCAAGCGAAACTGAGCCCGTGGATCAAATGCTGATTCTCCAGATCCTCGGGAACATCAGAACTTAGATCAAACAATCCTTGACTAGGCCAGCATGATTAACGCCACCAAATCGGAAGCTGCGAGAATGAGAAAAGGATGGCTGCAAAAACACATCAAGGAACAGGACACTCCATATCTTCACCTGTCACATCGGAGAAATAATGTCTAACAACTAAAGGACTGTACAAGCCAGAAACAGTGGACTCAGTGGCTGAGGGCTGGGCCGCCTCGACCGGCCAGAAACCCAGAAGCGTCTTGGACTTCTTCTCCACTTGGCTGGCCAGGGACGCGGGAAGCCTCCGAGAGCTGCGTTCGGGAAGCTGTGCTTTTGCAAAATCACTGGCGCTACTGAATTGCAGAGGCTCTGCATGAATTGGGACACCTTCAGGCGTGGAGTCAACCCGGTGCGAATAAACCAACCAGACCTTGCAATGCCAGGAGTATAAATAACGAAGAGACTCGGAGAGAGTGCCGTGCTTAAAGAAAGACTCCTTCAGTTGCATGGAGATCGTGTCCCACAGGATTTGACAGCAGCTTTGAGTTCACAATCGGGTCACAAGTACATCGAGGTCAAGGGTCTAATGTGCCCGACGTTATGCCCGGGCCCAAGCTTGGGAGAATCCCGGGCCGAAACGTCCAGAACGACTCTCAGACATGTGCCACGCGGCATTATATGCAACTGCTGTAGTGTCGAAGGGCTGCTGCTAATGCTCCAGGGCCTCCGTCGAAACCGAGAGGAAGCAAATTCACAGGTGCGTAGAACCGCGCCTTCCAAAAACATTCCGGGACAATTCTGTAAGATCCCCTCTCTCAGGCACATCACTACTGGGCTCAAGATGGTCATGGGTTGGATGAACTCAGTTTCGATTTCTACGCGCAACAACGATCGGAACCTCTGCCGGATCTGGGGTGGCGTTTCTTTTTGGACTTCGTGCAGCTGGCTGCAGGGGACTCCAATAGTCTGAAGCACAAGGGCGGAAGTGGTGCCTGCGGCAGTTGGGTGATCCACCGATTTCCGAAAGCAGCAGATGAAGAAGCCCTCGACCTCCAGGCACCATCAGCAAGCGCAATGACTAGCATCTGCAAATCCGGAAGCTTGTCTGAACAGAAACGCATGCTGTTCACCGGCATGCCATGGCAAGGATGCCGCGGAAAAGTAAGTAACAGGATGACCACGGCCCGCGAGAATGCATCTCTCTGTGCGACCACGGTGCATTAAAACTGTGGGGAAGCAAGCGCACAGCTCCTGAACCAGCGATTGACACCACGCATGTCATGGATCAGAAATGGTGGAGGAAGGGCTGAAGGTTGCAACTGCAGTTTGGCAAAGTCATGGCCCTGGCATGGGCATGGAAACGCCACCATGACCCCGACCGACTGCTGACACTCCCACCCGACGTTGAATGTCCACATCCATCATCGGTTTGAGGTGTAAGAAGTCCTATCGATCATTGCAGTGGCCTAGGCCACCTCCGCCCTTGCTGAGCACGTGGAAGTGCGGCCCCACCGCGAAAGGCAGCTCAAGCAGAGACAAAATCTCCACAGGTATGGCAGCCTGTGCAACGTGCGTACACGGCTGGGTGCTTTGCTGGTCAGGGTCTATCTTCACAAGCGCGAAAATCAGACAGAAATGGAAGCGGTAGCGGTGGTCTCGGTGATGATTGTGTCATGATACATAATGCTACCGCGGATGATGGCAGTCGCGATCGCTGCCAGGCTGTACATGGTGATGGTACTTACATCGGCAATGAAGATACACGCAGCATGTGCAGTCAGATCAGAAGCAAACGATATGGCTAATTTGCCCCAACATCCAAAAACTTCATGTGCTTTTGTTTTGCTGTTGCGGTTGTTGAGCTGTTCATCTACATTCATTTACAGCATGAAACCCTCGTGCACGCAGACAGGTCCAGCTTAGTAAAACACAAAAAGCAAGGATGTCATTATCTCACTGAGTCTCACCACCTCTGCAGACGCGCAACTCTAAGAGCAACGGCAAAGGGCAGGGAACCTCAAACCACTCGAAGCGACGCAACCAGGCCTGCACTACTGCTGATAGTGACATTGTCACGACTTTATGACCTAAGTAAATCATGTCAGTAAATATCATGATCTACATCTCGTAATATTAGATTGTCGTCGTCATAATCGTCACCATGTCCAAACACCACGGTTTAACATCACCACCACCATCATCATCATCGTCACGTCCTGTCCCAGCATCGTAAGCATAAGCGTGTCGGCCTTGTTGCCTTGCTTTGACGCCATTACTCTGCTGATTTGCTTGCGACTTCAGCTCTGCAAATGGGCAGTCGAGACTCCACACCCGCTACCCGCCATACCGTACTCCCCCAATCCGAAACATGACAGCCCGTCGGGAGCAAAGGTGCTAGCACTGCCAGGCACAGGACTTCATGAAGGCAGTGACATACGGGCGAGCCCACAATGTGCTTAACATGCCATCATTTGTGGGCACTGTGAATTGTAACGTTTGTCCCCCTGCCGCTCCCGCGACGGCAGCACCAGATGATTGAACTTCAGACCTGAAGCATGAATGTAATCTGCGTCCAGAGAACGTGGTTGACATCCATGAGGAACTGCGAGCAAAGCTTCTCGTTCTCGTTAGGGTTGAAGGTGCAGGTTGAGTAAACCTGACAAGTGACGCGCTAACTCAACTTCACGGCTTGCTGAGAGACCTGCATGTTCATGGAGCTCTTCGCTACACCATCCCGAACCTCGAAGACACTAGATGTTAAAAACACGGCCATCAAGCAGATAAGCAGATAAGGGACTAAGCAGCCACCGGGCTTCAGAGCACGCCACCCGCTGTGGAGCAAAGATAGCTGAATCTCTGTAAGCGCCCGGCTCCTGAGCTGCCACCACCGAGAGAAGGTGACGGCGAGTAACGCTGCGCAAATGAAAAGGCATTGCCCAATTGCTACAGACAGCTCTTGGCGAATGGGCTTTACCATCTCCGGCTTCTCACAACTGCACCGGTAGTAAAACGTTTGGCCCAAGTCTCTCCTTTGCATCACAACGGAGCAGACGCAGGATCTCTTTTCGCACTGTGCCTACGAGGAATCATGAAAGACCGTCACATACCGTCACTCACGAGCAGCAGACCGAACCCTAACAGCCATACCGATTCAGCAAAGCAAACATCTCAATACGCAGTGCACGCCGCAGGCTGATGTCTTCATGCAGCCACATCCAGCATCACCGTAACTCTCGGTCTCGATGCAGCGGCAGCGGCAGTACCACCACCACCACAACCACCAGCACCAGCAACAGAATGAGGACAAGTATTCTTATCGCCTCTTCTTCCGATCTTCGAATTGCCTTGCTACTGGCCACAGGCTGAAGCGGTGAAGCCCTTGTCGTGACAAACACACTTCGCAGGATAATCCCCTCGAGCTCCAGCCGCCTTCGCATGAGCACGGGGCATCCACGAGCACCTCACACTATCTGTCACTATCTTTCTGGGGAGGATTAAGGCTCAGGTGGTGTGTCAAATCCGATAGCCCAGTCGGCGTATGCGGTCTTGTACCGCATCGAGGAATACAAACAGCTGCCGAACCCTCATCCCAGGTCCCAGACTCTGAAATCTGCACGGATCGTAACTCCTTATCGTCAGCTTGCAAATTCGGACTTAGCTGCCCCGTCGAAGGCTTCGGGGAAGACTTGCCCAACTTCCCGTCCATCCGCGCAGCTGACCGCCACTTGGCTGCCGGACCCACTTCTCCTGAGAAGAGCATAAAAGAACGTAGGGCACTGGCTTAGGCATGCTCCCGCTATCGCTCACATGGCTCAATGACCTTCGGACCTTCGGGTTTTGTGCAGCCATGCGCTCGCGCTCTTGCCATGTGCACGGACATTCCAATGCGGCCACGCATCAGAAGATTTCGGTGAAGAATCTCCTAGGTTACGCAGAGTGGACCAACAGACAGCATAACCTAAGACGTGTTCCACTTGAGCTTTACCATCAGTTCGGCACTCAAGCTTCGAAGACACTGGAGTCGCTGACAGACAGCCCTCCCCGTTGTAACTACCAGCGTCCCGGCAGCCCTTGAACGCTTCGTAGGCTACCGGGGGGCGGCGCGCCGAAAGTCGGGCTCGTTGGCAACGAGTGCGCCACCCTGCCAGGTCCGAGCGCTGAAGCTTGTTTTCACGATCGTTCGGGAAAGCTTGGGCAGAACTCGCTTCGCTTCCTCATCCAACAGATTTCCTGCGACGCCTGGAGGCCGGCCGCCAGCTGCGTGGATTTGCCTCAGCTCGTGCGTCCACCACTCGGCACCTGCCTGCCGAGTCAAAGCCAGGGACCAAAAACCTCCAGGTTTCTCCTGCATTCCCGAAGCCTTGAAGCATCCAGTGACACGGAACATCATGGAGGCTTCCGAAGCTTAGCTCTGTCCAACTCAAGCTCAACGGCTGCCAGGAGCTGCACACAGGTCGAGCAGCAGCAAACCAGTCCTTGGTGCGGATTGGTCGAGAGACTGCTTCGAACAAGCTCAGGCAGCTCGTCCTGCCTCACTCACACTCCAATGGCTTCAGAATCGTGAATAGAGATGAGGCCTGCGCTTCCGGGATCGCAAGTGGGGTTACGGTTTTCAGGATGTTAAGCCGGAAGCATCCCAGACCTGAAAGACAGGTGTGCGGGCCTTCGGCTTCGCTTGAGACAGGACATCTTCTACCCGGTGTCAGATCATCAGTTATTGGAGCTGAAATGGAACAGGGTGCATGGTTCGTGGGCCGGATGTCTGCGTGAAGCACTCCAGAGCGAGCAGCAACACCTGCGAAGATCTTTTGGGAGGTGCACGAGCTGGAAGTTGGGGGTCCACAGTTCTGAGGTCAGCGTTTTCAGCACAGCTTAGACCAAATCATGAAAAGGACTCTGGACTTCAAGGTCAAAGAAGGCGCCCTGCACCTCAATAGCTAGTCAAGTGTGTACGATCCTCCCATCTCATATATGTACGCGCTCGACCAATCGGCAGAACGCACAGAGACATACTAACTGGCAAAGACTATGGCAGCGGCCTCCGCTGGAAGCATGGATGTGGCCTCTTGGAAATACCTGATCTCAGTCTTTCCACCGCCCTGCAGCTGAACATTCTCACACCGCCACCGCCACAAAAGCTTAACATCCTCACACCGCTACAAAAGCTTCCGTGCCGCGCTGGCAGTATCTCCTCTTTGTTAATTCTGGTCGATGCTTCCTGCAGCGGCCATTTTTGATTGAATTTTGACGGGGTGTTGGCGTCCTGACCATTCCGTGCCCGCTGAGCGTGCTCACCAGGGCACACCTCGCCAGTCACATGAGGCGGGCTTCCGCCGACTGCGGTAGCACCGTGGGCGAGGAATCCATCAGCCAGCCAGGGAAGTGGGCTGACCTTGCATGGCTTGGTCCTACGAGACCGTGATAGCCCGTACACCCCAAAATATATTGGCTCACCGATGCGACACTCTCCGATATTGACAGCCAGCCGCCTGCCAGCCATCATCGCCAAGGCGAGCCAGAAGCGAAGAAGTCGCCTTCAACCGCGAGGCCCGGAAGCTGCGCTGCAGCGGCCTGGAAAATCTGCGGCAGTGCACAGTAGAGGTCACACAAAGAGAACGCAACTGACGGGACGGACGGTGTGTGGGCGCGCTTGCCTCGGTGTGCGTGTGCGTGGCCAGTGGCATTAAATATTAAAGGTATTACAGTTTCAGGTTCATCAATGGCTCACGATTCAAGAAAGGGTCGCACCCTCTGGAACTTTATGAATCTGCTGCAGGAGGCTTCCATCAGCATGTAGCTCTGGTGCCAATCGAGTCATCACTCAAATTTGAACTGAAGCCCGGTCCTTGCACAGGCCCGCAAAAAGCGGCGCAGCGAAAGACCCCGCAACTCCTGCAGACATCAGGGTGCATCAGGGGTCTTTCTTCGGGAGCCGGTTTCGACGAGAAGTACTGCACGGCTAGTGTGTCGAAACAGGCCGGGCTCTCTCCGTCTGCGATCGTCAAGCATAGCAGCTGTTTGCGCTGCATACTCGACAGTTGGACTGGCATTTCACTGGCTTGTCGGATGCACGTCACTTGCAAGTTTAGTCATTTGTCGAAGTGTCATGGAACCGCACGGCACTTCCGAGAGGTAGCAGAACCCGGAAACGAGGTTCTTGCCAACACACGATCTCTTCCTCCTAAACGAGCTGTCGTCGTAAGCGCAAGTGCGTCGGGTTGGAACCTTTCGCTGGGAGGGCTTGCAAGGATCGTCGACGTGTTCTGATTTCCTTAAAGTTCCAGTCGTCAGATGGATCCGCACGGCACCGCTGAATCTTGCCACAGCCGAGAAATTGCATGCTGAACGGGCCTCTGCAATCAGCGGTCCAATGAGCTGGAAGAAGTCATTGGATGCATACCTGAGCTTCGACTCGCAGACTCAAGGCAGGCACGATGCAGGATGACAGGCATCAGCTAAGTTTACATGTGTGAGACTCAGGATAGATGCCCATTGGGACAAGGGGCTTGCACGTTAAGCCTGGGTCGGCATTTTGCTTGTAGGCATTTAGCTCTTCCGAACGTGCCGACACACCGGGGACGATGCGACAGCTATCACAGAGTTTTTTGCTGCCAGGCTCTCTAAGCTTTCTATAGAAATGTGGGAAGCGAAACATCGGTTTGAAGGCTCGGTGCATCGTTGGGCTCCCTTAGCCCGCAAGCCTTCGTCCGAAGGAACCCTGAGTTCTGCAAACGCTATGCGCGGTGTCACTTGTCCCAGTCACTGCTTGGATCATTTTGGCGTGCGACTGGCACTTTGATCTACACGACACGAACCAACCCCCACACCTCGCATGAAGACTGGAGACATCCATGGAAATCACGCGCAAACCTCGACGAAAGTGGTCTTTCGAAATTTTAGAATGGCGGCGGCTTCCGCCGCAGCCGCCGGGGTCCGGTCAAGCCGAGAGCTAGCTTCCTCAGAACCAAGCATCTCGCAATCTGACTTGCTAGCACCAGGGGGGGGGGGGGCCAGTACGAGTATCACAACCTCCCCTGCTCGGCCGAGTGGACATCCGAAGGCGGGAAAACTGCAGCAAACAGGCACTGGACTCAGACTTCAAGGTCTGCAAGGGGCCGTGCAGGAATGCAACCTAACACAACAAACGCAGCGACATTCCTCAAGACCAGCTTCTCGTCCACCAGCTCCCGGACAATGCCGAATCGCGCCTCTGTGACTCTATATGCTTGTATAGAGGCAGCGCGGCTTCGAACGCTATGACGCTATCTGCAGTGTCCACGTGATACCCGAAATTTGATGCCAGGCCTCCAGGCCTTGGTTTTGAAGCTTTGTGACTTTGGTCAACCAAACACTTCCCTTGAGCATGTGCAAGATCTGGGTGTGCAGACAGGAGCCGACCACCCCAATCGCGCCTAACTCCTAACCTAAGACTTTCAAGCTCCTAACTGTCCCAACTCTAATTGCAACTAAACACTTGGTTGCCCCCCCTGCTTTCATAGCCAAAAATGTCGTCCCTGTGTTGGCTTGCTGACCAGTCGCATCATCCTCACTCAGAACATCCTCGAACGCAAAGATGCAGGAATTAAAACCTCGAGTCATGAAGGGCAGAGGAACGGCATCTTGCTGTTGACACATGCTGCTGATGTTACTTGCAGGGCGTTCTGCGGGCAGGTGGCTGATCACATCTGGCTGCAGTTCCTGTCGCAATCGAAACATGAGCACCAGCTGCGCAGGCTGCACCGCTGCGCTCCTCGTCGGACATCTGCCGAAGCCAAGCCAGCGCAGGTCGCCACTGGGCGCCGCGCGCACAGGCGTAAATGACGGCATTCATCATCCTCGATATGAGAGCATAAATTTACGGCTATTGAAACGATCTTAACCCGCATTTCTGCATAAACGTTTCGTATACCGCCAAAAATGTCGCTCCAGCTGCTAATACGACCCGTTGCTCCTACTCCGACCTGACACATCGCACGGGCTTTGCAGTGAACTCGCCACAATTCATGATCATAGCAGAGCGACTTCAAAAGCCTAAAGACACTGCAGCTTGCTAATTTTGTGCTGGATGAGGTTCAGGATGGCAGTTACGTACTCCACGTGGGGCTGCCAAGCAACGTGCTGGATGCTTGCTGCATCCTCGGCCCCTCGTAAAACCTGTGCGGTCTGCTTTGGAGTCTTTTCTGCGCAGGCTCTGCTCAAAAAACGTAGCTCATCGGTTTACTATCGGTTTTGGTAGGCCCTCATCTTCCCCTGTGCCATGCGAAGATCCGTTAAGCGCGGGATCATCCTGATGTTTGCCACCACGCGAATCAGGACGAGCACAAAACTCATCACTCCAAGAGAGCCGACACGATGGGGAGGACGAGAGGTGTATTTTCCAAGTAACACGTTTGCCATCCTTGGTCGGTTTGGTTTGGCTACCTGCTGTTGTCGCTTTGTTTTTCACCGTTTTTTGACAAGCCAAACTGACTCCGACCAGAAGTTGCACAGGCTTTTCCAAGTCCTGCACAGAGTTGCCCGGGGCAAGTGGCCGCTGGTCGGAACTCTCATGCCTTTCGTGCCAGCTTTTCATATTCTGGCTCATTTGACAAACGACCTGCTGACAAGTAGCCTGAGCCAGTTTAAAAACTACAACCACCTCGACCCCGGCACATTCGTAACATAGTCAAGAATCAAACAAAAGCCAGAGTTAAATACCCAGGAACGCGTGGCTAGCATTGCGAAAAGCCTTAGAGGAACACGCAGAGGAGGTGCAGTGTAGATCTTCGGTGTATCTCGCACGCAGCCGGGCAGCAACTGGCTGTCCTGTTCGATACAGTACATTTAGGCCAGACTGCATATTACGAGGGTTAGAACCCGTGGCATTCAACCAGCGTGCTGCCCTCAAAATCACAATCAAGGTGCTGCTCCATCAACGTCACAGCTCGCTGCCACTGGACCGCTTTTGCACATGCCGAAATGGTCGTTCCTCTTCAGGCAGAGCTCACATGCTTGGTTCAGAAAGAGAAATTAGATGTCTAATTAAAGGCCACCCTCCAGGTAGGGCTGCCCAGAGCCGAAACCCAAAAGTGGGGATTGTGAACGATCGTATTCCGTATCTTCAATAATCGAAGAACGATCTGATCTGGGATGTGTACCTGAAGCTCTGGGCTTCAGGCTGTCAGGGCAGGGTGTAAGGCCGCGGGAACACCCACAGAATGCCACAACCTGTCACAGACTAACCGTTTAAGGAACACGGCCGGAAGAGTCAACTCATGGAAATCGGAACCCTACCTGGACACATTGATTGTCCCAGCTGCCCGTCTCTATAAGTTGTGGTTTCAAGCCCGGGCCCACCATACGTGACGAGATTGGCCCTCAGTGACCGTCCCGGCAGTGCCTTAGTCGGCGAGCTTCAGGTGGCAAAAATCTACAGCCTGCAATTTCAAGCTTCTGTGTCGCGCCCACTCCAACTCCATGTCATACGTACACTACACTGCCTCAAGCGAGTCAGCTCAATGCAGTCTTTGCGACCCGGCAACTGCAAAGAGGCACAGTGCTTGCTGCCAAGCTCCCCCGGAGGCACAAGCCTCAGACTGGTGGTAAAGACTCTTCGGAGCCAAGGAAGCGAGCGGAAATGGGCCGGGCCTTGAGCAGCTCAAGCTAAAGCTAAATGGCCTTACTGTTGAAGCTGACAGCCCCAAACCTTTGCCGAACCTGGCGAACTGCCACAAAGGAAGGCTACAGCGATGCAATGTGGTTGCGAGCATACGAAACGGAAATATCTAATGAGACCTGTGCATGCACGTCAACCTTTGCATGAACGCGAAAGCCTTCCAAGGAGCACTGATCACAGACGTGCATGCAATAATGTTGGAGCTCACGCTCTGCTGCTCCATGCTGCGAAACAACCTTAGGCAACTGCAGACAATCCTGGTGTGTAGACCATGCGCAAACAAGAACTCATCAGTCTCGTCATCTGCTGAACATTATACATCCGATGTGCGATTGGCCTGCGGTGACAAGTGTCGTAAGGTTGCTGTCGAATCATGCCGCTGAAGTGTCACAACCGGCAAGTAGGGAACTTGGTCGCGACATATGCCTTCCCCCGAGGTTGCTCGAAACAAGATTCACGTGGACTCGGCCTGCATCGCCTGATACTGGTCAGAGCTGAGCGACTCCAATGCCGTGCTCCACTCGGCTGCTTTCTCACACGAGCTGATGGCCACGCCTTTCGGACAGGGATACTGTCGCACTCGGTCTGACCATTGCGCAGCGTGCACATGCACAAGACCGCACGACCGTTTGCTTCGCTGCAAGCTGCAACAACGGGGTCGTAGCAAAAAACATGATTGCAAAATCGCACGCATCCACCAGCCAGGCCAATCGATCTCTTCACCTTTGGAGGCCAGTTGCTGTAGGAGATGACGTCGGGCAGAACGAAGCTCGTCTGCATCTCCTATGAGGTACATGCACTTAGACGGTGTGAGCAGTGTGAATATGCACCTCTGCCGCGAACGGAATGTCGGGCAGCAGAGAACTGCAGCTTCGTTAGAGTAGCTTTTGCTGAACCCCGCCGACTCTGAGTCTTCCATCTCCGTGCCTGGAGCAGTCGACAGGAGGCCTCCCAGAGACCAGGCATCTCCAGGACGCCAAGCATGGCATTCGCGAGAACGAGCCCCAACTGCGCAGGAAGATCTCTAAATGACTCGAAAGTCTAATTCTAACCTTAGCCCGTAGGGAAGCAGCGAGCCTGAGGCTTGAATTTCGATGTTTGCGTTTCTGGGATTCTCAACCCTGAGCCTCAGCGTTTGGACATGGAGGCCCGTGGCTCCCCTGCATCCACCGACCCAAACATGCAGAATGTAGATTTGCATTTCAAAGTCAGAAGTCTCTGCAAAGTGTCAGAGACTAAAGCCCTTGAACCGTGCGGTCTATCCATGCACCAGGCTCTGTGCGCTTGCATAATCACATGGGCCCCACCCCGCACGGGCCCCTCAGGCCCCTTGGTGCGCAATGGCGGCACATAGCAGTGACAGCGCAGGGGCCCAAGAGCTGCCTTTTACCTCGGCCCCCTATCTGAGAGGCAGGATAGCTCAGGCACAGGATGTTTGTTGGAAGTTTGACATCTCTCGTGCGGGGCAACCTCCGAATACATTCCTCTAGAAACGGTTGGGAAAGTGAAGGTTCTATCGCTTCAGGAGAGGAAGATGAAGACCAGTTTTTGCAAAATTGCCTGCTCGCTTAATGGAGGTGTGTTAGTTGGAAGGTGTACAAAGTTGGCGACGTTATAGCTTCAGGGAGTTCAGGATGCATGTTCGCATTTTGTTTCATGGATCTGTTCCTGACTTACCATAGGTACCGCTGCCTGATCTGCAATATGCAGACTTGTTGGGATGTGCAAGCTGGCAATTCTCACACTCGGGAAGTCAAGAGGATTGGGCTTCAGCTCTTACCGTAGGGTGGTGTCCGCGGTCCGGACCCTACGCAGAGAGAGCAATGCTGCAATAAGTATACTGCATGAACTACTGCCGTGCCGCATCGAAATGTAGATTAATCAAACTTCAGGGGCAAGAAGCTTAAGGAGCAACACTGCTGAATCAAGGCCGGAGGTTCGCAAGCGCTGGCGACCGCGCTGTAGCAAATAGCATCAGGCTCCAGGTGTCGCAGGAGCATGTCCTGCAGCAGCTCTAACCTCGGCGCGGAGAAATGCAACATATGGCAGTATCCAAAGATGTTGAAGACAGGCCCCGTCATGTTACAGAAGATCCGCCTGCGAAAACAACTGTGCCTGCGTAGGCTCCAATTTGCAGAATACACCTGAAGCGAAAGATCACCTGTGATGTATGCCACGACGGCCCTGCGAGCAAAATCAAACATGTGTGACTATGGGGATCGCCACAAATATCGCTCTTTGGTTCGGTTCCAACCCGGCGCCGAACGCGGCATCCATGCTTGTTCGTGCTCATGCTGCGGTTGTGTCAGATTTAGGAATTCATGTCTGCTTGTCTTTGTCTCTGTGCCTGGGCGCAGAGCGGGAGCCACGGAACCGCTGTGCGTGCCTATACTGCCATCGGCCCGGAGGTGGAATCGGAAAATTTAAGGATCCTGCGCCTATGCAGGCCGACCCCGACGCCATAACTGCCACACAACACGCAGCACACCTTTCTCCATGGCCCCGGCGAGTGGGACCACGCCTCGGGAAGTCCGCAGGCGCGGATGGCTGCGCTGTAGACGAAACAATTCGGCTGGAGCCTTGTGCAGCAGGTTAGGGGGAAGCGAGGGACAGGTCAGGGAAACGAATTGACGATCTTCAGACTCTGGGTTCGATGTGTATCGATCTTCAAAGCCGGCTCAGGTGGGGTTTGGCCCGCCGAGCGCAGCCTTTTGGAGAGGCGCATCAGCATGTGATCAAACCGCAGCTGCATTATATGTTGCCGTCATCATGCGACAAGTTCAACTCCAACGACTTTCCTTAACTGCAGGGAGATCTAGCTGGCGCGTTTCTGACAGTCTGAGTTAGAGTCGATTCTCATATACGTGGCCGTGGTACAGGCTGACTCGTCGCTCTCACTGCTTCAACACCACACGAGCGCGTACTAGCTAGTTCAGCTATAGCTTATGAAAATCTGCGGCCTGCTAAGTCTGGAAATGCTGTTTTTTCCTGAATATGCGTTTCAGATGCGTTTGAGATGCATTCGGAGGCATCTGGGAGATTGCGTTTTCGGTCCGTTTTGGATGCGCTTGGGATCCCTTTGGGTTCATTTGGGTTGCGTTTAATGATTAATGTGCCTTTGGGGTGCGATTGAAGTGCGTTTGGATTGCGTTTGAAGTGCGTTTTGGGCTGTGTTTGGAGTCTCGTTGTCCCAATGGAACGGATCAAAAAAGGCACTTTTTCATGGATCCGTGCCGGGGCCGGGGCCGAAACCGGGGCGGGGATCCAAAAACGGATCCCCAACAACGAATCCGAAAACGCACTGAAAACGGTCTCCAAGCGCATCCCAGACGGATCCAAACAGACACGAAACGTATCCAAAACGCACCTGCAAACCGGCCTCCCAAACGCCTTCCCCCATGCATTTAAAACGCATATTTAGGTTTTGCACAACATCCCGGTGGAAAAAACAGAACCTTTCACAAAGCTAAGCTGGGTGACAACAACAACAACAACACACAAGTTCTGGCGGTGTGACTAGAATTCCCCCCCTTTACGCAGCTTCTAGCATCTGGTCTCTTGCTTGCTTTCAAAGGAAGGGAGAAGCCGCCCGGCCCGTGATCAGCACAACCCAACCCACCAACATGGCTTTAGAGATGCCCTTGGCCTTGCGGCCTTGCCCTTCTTCCCTCATGGATTGGAGGCAATCTTCAACTTCATCCTCACTAAATGGCTCTCCGAAAGGGAAGGCTTCTCCACCCCGCCCTCAAGTGGAGAAAACCTGACATCAAAGAACTGTTTGACATCAATCTGCGACTAGGAGACTGCTCAGCATCCAGATGAAACATGAGCTGGGCAGCTGCACGCCACTCCAGAGCCTGGAGCACATGGGATCTTGTGCAGATCTAGGCATGCGAGGCAACCTGCCACGATCCGCCCTGATCTCCTCGGAAACCCTTAAAGCCTTAAGCACCCTTGGATCACCGGGTGGCCTTGCTACAGGCTGTGATAGCTGCACCCACAGCAACGACATCAGGGCTCAAAGTGCCCGCTGTAGCTTCGCCTCAACTTCGGACTCAGCGATCGGTCGGGGAGTGCTGCAAGTGCTGAACATCCAGAACGACGGCGACAGCCTCTGTTATCATCCTCCCCGCAGCACCGGAACCCTGTCCTTGCGCCACCGGTTGAAGAACATCGCTGCCCAAGACCACTACGATTCAAAGACCCTTGCTGGTAGGCTTGCAGGTAGGGGGCGGAGTAACTGAAGGCCGTCCGTCCACTGAGCCGCTTGGCGAATGCGCTTTGTCATGTCACGAAGGTCCGGCTGCTTCCTGCTACCAGTCTTTCCGATTTGGGATTCCCTGGTGATGGAATCATCGGGCACTAGCTGTGTCTACACGAGCTTTCCATGCCCCCGTTTCGGGTTTCTGAAACTGCCCGAGAAAAATATAATATATATATATATGAAGTAATTGAGCTGACGCGTTGCCGGTTGGGGGAAAGATGATTAAACTGTCCGCTCCAACATGCCCCCTCGTTGCAGATTCGAGCACAATTCCCGGGCCCCGGATGTCAACTTCATCAACTACTGCATGGAGGGAACAGCAGCATGGTGCCGTGTGTAAGAAACGAAAAAGACAAAACTCGCAAAGACATCTCAAACTCGTCTTTGGACCTGTCTGCCTGATATGTGTTGCGAACACTCTTCGGCGAGGCCTACTGGTGGCTTGCGGCGCTGCAGCTGCCATGGCAAAATGTGGCATGTTGTGGTGGGTGATGTGGGGCTGATGCAAGCCGGCGGGAGCAGTCGAAGTGGCTTCCGCTGGGGCTACGATGGGGCTGCCATGAGCTTCGGGAGTGGCAGGACCGTAGGAATGCTGCAGACTGCAAGTCGCTTCGGTATTTGCGATTCTGGGCCGTGGGGCTGGCGGGAGCGCTCCAGATGAGGGAAATCAATCACACGACCACCGTGCGTGTCCGACCCCTTCTGTTAGGGGTGAACTTGCTTAGGGGCAGGGTGCAGCTCTCGATCTAAAGTGTGAAGCCCGTTGAATGACATTCCTAATTGCAGGATTGACCCTGACCTGCGTGGTAAAGACTATCATCGCAAAAGACCGTTTATTGGCGGAAAGCCATTTGCTCCAAGGCGTTGCCAATAGCAACTGTTTCGAAACCACCCTTCCAAAGGACTCGACAACTTCACATCATATCTTTGTCGGCGGTCGCTGAAGGTGGTCTTGCAGCGAATGCCACTCTTGCGAGGACATCTGGGCCGCTGCCACGGCGGCACGCTGCCCTCCGAGGCAAGGGGCAGCCGTGCAATCCAAGATTAGCCTGAAATTTTGGGGTGCGAGTAGCGAGGGCGGCTCATAGAGTGCGTTTAGAATGGAGGTCGCCCTAGAGACATGGCTCGACAGACCAAGTTCCAGACCAAGTCCTCACTGGATCGCGATTGACATCGACCTAGACGGCCGGCCTGCCAGCAAAAGGAAGTCCCTCGACAACTCGATTTTGGATGGGACCTGCGGCGCTGCGGAGTGGAAGACCCGTTTAAAGAGGGGCATGCGATCGCTGGGAAGCTTTCAGAGCACAAGCTTTTCGGGCCCTCGCCTCTTCCCCCAAAAAGATGCCCGGCCGGGCAGCGAGAGGCAGGGCCGAGTTCAAAGATGCAGGAAGTTGAGTGAGCCTCAGACAGACTGCTAAACATGTATGCTTACGAGGCACAATGCCTGCAACCTTGACCTGCATATTGAAGGTTCCGTAGGAGCTTAACTGCAACCTACGTCACTGTGGCAGATGAAAGCCAACGAGCTTCGACACATGATGTATTGGGGGCTGTGTGTGTGTGTGCGTATGTTCCCCACAGCATTGAGCGCTGGCGGAACGGGGCTTTCGACCAAAGCAGAATGCACGGCCCAACATACACGCGGAGGCACATCCAAATTCCGGAAGCGCTGCGCCACAGACTGGGCACCTCTCTCGAGGCGTCTCAGAGGCTCAGGCTGGGCTTCAAGCGCACACAACTCGCCAGTCAATGTCTCACATCGAAAGCCGCACCAGTCCTGCCCTGCCTCATGGGGCGTGCACGAAGCGGGCCAGAAGCCCAATTCTGCTCGAGCCTGCAGCAATGCCAGCTAGAGGACCAAGAAGCTGGAGGACTGAATCTTAGCCTGGGACAGCCTAGGAAGAACGAACTAAGGAACTCAATGGCACATGTCGCAGCTTCAGACTTTGGAGAGAACAGGAGCTTGCCCTTGCGCGGACACTTCCGTGCCCTGAAACCGTGACAGCCTACTTAGAATCCTGCCAACCATGTTGACTCCTCCACCCAGTTCGGAATTCGTAGCTCGTGTCATAATGCAAATCCTCCATATCGCAGGGGAGTGCGTGATTTTTTGACAATCATTGAATCATGGCAAGCCAAAACCCGCCTTCTCTTCTACAGCTCGCCCGTCTGCCGTTGATAGCCTGAGATCTAATTGCTGAAGGCCCTTGAAGAACAGCCCAGAAGCCCGGCAAGAGATAGCCTTGCAGCAGAACAGCTGCTGCAATTCGGCAATTGGTGTCGGCATCTACAATAGTCACAAGACTTGGTCTGGGGGGCTTGGGTCCGTCCAGTGGCCGGTCCAGGATTGAAGGGGTGCTTCTGTCAAGCCACTTCGTGTGTCGGAACCCAGCAACACTTTCAATATGAAGAAAGTAAGCGCAAACCATTCATTTAAATAATCTTCCGTGTCGGAAATGCAGTAAAAATCCACCAAGCAAGACAGGCGCGGTTATAATAATTCCTAATTGTTCATTGTGTAGAAAGTAAGAACAAATCACCAATAAAAAGGGAATTTTGGACTAACCCTTATCCGTTTACAATTAACCCAGTGTAACGATGGCAGCTTGACCAACGATACCAAGTAAGAAGACCGCTGATGATGGACGTGCGAAAGAAGATTGATGATCCAGAGAAGCCACGTTCGTTTCAATTTATACTTTATATTTTAGCTCAACCGTAGAATGACACCTTATTTATGATGAAATACTGTTAACTGTGGCCTTTATAGGTAGCAGCGAGAAACCAGTAAGTCTCACATCTGGGCATATTCTGTCGCTGGGATGTTGTTTCAGTTCGGGGAACACCCGTAAGGTGCAGCATGGCTGACGGTTCAAAGCGAGTTTAGGTGCGTTCCCTCACGAGGCCCGCGCGACCGCCCGACCCGCCCGCCTCCAGCCCACATCAACTTAAGACGTTAAGCCGGTCAGCCTTTCCAGCTCGAAGTGAGCTGCCAAAGCAGCGGCAGACCAGGAGCTTGCAGGAACGTCCTGCAAACGGCTGCGGAGCGAATCTCCCCGGAGCACGAGCCATCAAGTCATGCGGTGCTGGCTCTTGGTTTCACTGTGTCCTGCACGAGCTCCTCTGTGTCCAGCCCCTTCTGAAAGCAGCAGACATAGAACCCCTCTGCATCGAAGGTTTCTGGGAAAATGCCTGTCACTGTATCTTCCGGTTGGTGAAAATGCGCGGTCGGCTCAACACTTAGACTTGAGGCCTGCCTACAGCTTAGCTTGAGCTTCCGGTATCGTCCTAATCGTGAAACGGTGGCGAGTTGCGCAAGGCGCCCAGCTCCTCCTCCAGAGCTCCGTTGCCCTCAGCTCGTGCACGAACCTCCTCAGGACGACGGTGACAGGGTGCAGGCTAAGGAAGCAATCGGGGCCGGCTGTTTCTATGCTCTGGGGCTTTCAGATAGTAGATTCACGCACCTCCTATGCTAGTGTTTCGGGCACGAGAACCAGACTCGTAGGTCTAAGATCTGAAGGTGGTGCGACTTGAGAGCAACACAAGGGATGAGCACGAAACCATCACCAACTTGCCGCCCCAGAAGGCCCCCTGCCTTCGGGAAACGACCCTGAGGAGCAATGTTCACATCGAGAAATTGAATCATACTTCTCCGAACTGACTTCCGCTCCATCTCAACCGGGCCACTGAGACGACGGCAGCCGGAAGCGATAGCAGGGATGCTGCATCCACACAGTGAGCCCGGTGAGGAGCTTTGGAGCCGAGGCCCCGCAAAAAGCTGAGACAGAGTCCTTTTGGCGCACATGCAGCCGCCAATTTTGAAGGCAACGAACGATCATGTTCATTTCTGGCATTGTGGGATTTGATTACAATATAATTCAATCTTCTAGTCTAAAAGTCTACAGCAAACCGTTAGCGGCTAGGACTTTGGGCAAGGCTTTCATTTCCTGGTGCCGTCTGGGCCCTCTGCTTGATATTGTTGATACCACTATGTGCGGCTGTCAGGGGAAATGCTCAACATTGACTCAACATGCGACCATGCGACGATTTCAACTCGATCGGGACTCCACTCTGACAAAAATAACCCGAAACGAGAACTTCATCCGGCCGCCGACCGCGCCTTCGTTCTCGTAGTAGTTGAAGGTGCAGGTGGAGTAGACGAGGGAGCCCCCCGGCCGCAAAGCTCGCCAGCCGCTGTGCAGCAAGCGGAGCTGCGTCCCAACGACCCGGGTCCTAAGCGCTTTCAACATTTCTCGCACTCTGGGTGCACCCTTGCATTTTTTGCCTCCTGCATTGCTGAGCGAATCACTAGGCCCTAGGCAGGGTTTCAAATGAATTAATACAAGTAAGGGTCCATTCAACTGATGCGATCGTCACATGCGACAGACTCCAGAACTGAATGAAACTGCGAGGTATGCGCGGGAACGATACATCTTTGGAAGCCGTTAACAGGCGACCGTAAGCCAATCAAGCGGCAAAGACCTGTCAGTAGGAGCCTAGCTTGCGATAGCTGACATGCGCCGAGCTCGTGCTGGTTCATGACAGCAGCTTATACATCTTTGCACCGCGCCTAGGTTATAGCCCTCAGAGCTTCCGGTAACATTGGCGTCGAGGTGCTGTTCATCCCGGTCTGCCTCCAGCAAGGACAAGGGCGACTTGCGGATGTTGCCCTGGCTCAACAGAGGCCAGGCGCGAACTGAAGCGATGAAGAGCTGCCCTGCTCTCACTGTCGATTCCTCGCAAGAGCAGGGTGCATCCACCAGCACGGCATCGAAGACCTGCGTCACCGTCCATGCTTGAGTAGTGTGCGGTCAATGTGGGTGTTGCATGCCGCTCGGCACCCAACCAGTATGCTCTGTCCACAGGCGAACCCACGTCTGCCATGCACGCACGGAACGGACTGGTCGGTGTTTATGGGTGCTATCGTGCCTCCGGCAATTCCGAGCCCAGATCCTCCCCCCGGCCGCGCAACTGGAGCCATTGCCTGGCTCTGTCAAGTCTGGGGCACCTCTACAGACAGACAGCCGGACGCCGAGGCACGTGGACCCCGACTTCAAGAGATTCTCCTTGGTCGCCACAACATGTCATTCAATCTGGCGCTTTCCATTCAGAACGCACTCCAAATTTAGAGATGTTCTCCATACGGTTGACATCCTACTGCATCTGAAGCGGCCAAGATTCGTACAGCTTCTGAGATCGATCTGCATCGAGCCTGAGCCAAGATTCAGGAACCCCCATGTTGGCGCTTCAAGCCTGCGCAGCCCTGTGCCGCCCTTCGGACGGGCTTTTTGCAACTGGCCTGCTGCGACTCTGCCAGGAGGAATACTTGGCCAGAATCACTTCCCTTACAAATCCGAATCCTGAATCTTGATCTAAAGCCGTGCCATGCCCGGCGGCTCATTCACGACTAGGCAGCTGCCGTCGCCCCTCTCGGCCAGCCAGTTCAGCAGCTGCCTGACGAAACTCACGGAATCCAGCGCCACTGCGCTCGTCTTCTCGGTTCGAATGGTTCGAGATCCTCAACCTTTGGTCTCTGACCGAGGGGCGTGGACTTGCTGCCAGGCGCTGCGCACAGGTCCAAAGCCAGAAGAGGCATATTCCTCGCGTCTTGGTGCATTTTGGTGCCGCGCCAGGCTTTGGAGTCTTCCATGTCATGTCTTGAAGCCAGACTGGTGACGAGGTGGATGCCACATACCTGTGTATTTTGGCCTGTGTCCACTCTGCATCTTTACTCGGTGGCAGGAGGCCACATGCGGCCGGGACTACCCCATGGCTCTGTGATTTCGGGGCTTCAACGAACGAGCGTGCAATGCACCTCCTCTCCAATGGTGCAAGCTGCTCAAGGGCTCTTCGGAGCACCTGTGTGGAGACGCGGAAGGGTTCTCAGGCTCTACAGACTTGAAGCGCCGGAGTTGACAACTTCGGCTAACCGTCACTGAAGCCCGTGGAGACCTCGGCAGGCAGCATGGAGGTCGCCTCTTGGAAATACATCGCCCCGCTGAGGTGCTCCGTCATGCCTGGACAATCAGTGGCCTTGTAAGCCTAAGCCTGGGACTGACGAGTGACCGTAGATTCTACAGTAGATCTCATTTTCGGAACCTCCCAGCTTGTCAGGTCCCTCGAGGACGAAGCCCTCGGAGAGCCAGGGTACGGAGTGAAGTCGGCAGCCGGCCCTGGTGAAATGATCACAGCGTTCGACGTACAGGGTTTCTGCTGTTTCTGCACTAACTTACTAACCGGTAAGTTTCAAGGACATGACAGCAATTAGAATCGACAACGACAACAAACACCAGCATCAAATCAATCTGAAAGGCCCACCACTGCGGGTCTCAGCAAATGCATTTGACACAACCGACGGATTGCTGATTCTCAAAGGCTGGCTTTGACATACCTCCCACTCTCTAATCTGACCCAGTCGTTGCTCCGCTCACAAAAGCAGCTGGCTGCTATGCCAACCCCAGAAAGCTTCTTCGACCTATGCTGCTTCGTCCATGACTACTCTCGCCAACCGCTTCACGCATGAAAGCACAGACTCGGTACAAATACGAAGTGTCTCCCTCTCTGAATATCCACCGTATACCGCGTATACCTATCATATACTTCGCAACCCAGTGCAGACCGACAGTGGTCACGAGTTCTGGCCAGTTTCGTCAAGCGACATGGTACTTGACCTACAGCAGTCTGCAGGCTCATTTGACAGCTTCTTGTAGGATTTCCGATATTTTCTCAGTCTCCAAGCACGGTGTGCCGTCTGTCGAACCTTCCAAGCCCACAACAAGTTGTACCTGCTACTTGCTGCGGGTGCAGTGTTTACGAGCTGGCATTGCTGTCATTGAAAGCCGCTAGCCCAAGCAAATTGACTTGTCCTACTACGTAATGTCTGAAAAAATCCAGATGTGCTACATCGAGGGATGCAGCGAAAAGAAAAACCTTCCAGCGGATGTGCAAAGCCAAACCTGATAAGTTCAGCAGACACGTCACTGGGCGCCCATCTAACCCAAACTGGACCCAAATTAACCTAAACCCTCTGCAACTGCCCGCGAAGCCGTGTCTTTCCTCAGCAGTTTGCCTTCCTGACCAGGCCCCCCAACAAGGTCCCCGCATTGACATGAGTATGAGCATCAGAGCTTGCTCTGCGCGGCCTCTTCAATGCGTCCAGCAGTCCATCGGTGGCCTCCAAAAGCTCGTGAAGTCTTGATAAGTGAGCATTGTCTGCAATGCTGACCGTTCTTTTCAGAAGACGCAAACTGCATCATGTCGTTCGATGGGTTGTGGGCTGCACACCTATACCCGAGAAAATCCAAGCGGGGTTCCTCTCTCCCATGTCTCTGCGAGCGCACGCAGCATATCACAATAAAAATATTGACCATACTGACAAAAGGCCAGTGGGTGGCATAAAAACGACCAGCACTACGGTTTCGCGTTGCGGCTACAAGGGTTAAGCTGGAAAATGCCGTCGGGTGTTTGCTGCGTTTTTCGAAGTCCAGGCTTGGGGCTCGGTACGTTGATGCTTCGCGCACTGCAATGGCCGAGAACATTGCCAGACACAATCATGGATGCAGGAGTCTGTCGCCTCTTGCTTCCCCTGCTTGTAATAAAGAGCGTTGATTGGTCCAGAGTCAAAGCAATTGCCAGGCCGTCTTTAACCACAATTTAAATCATCCGTGCGATGCATCGTGCGAGCGTTTCAACCAGCAGAGAAAAGCTCTGTCTCCACTGCGAGAGAAGGGCGCATCGAAATGCCTCCTGTCTCTAGAAAAAGCGGCGAATTTACCATCTCATTGAGCCACACATTTGGCTGAAACCAATCGAAGTTCGCTCTCCGACACCCGCCTTGCCTTAACGGTGTTGGCGCGAATGCTCCTCTGCAAGGGCCGCGCGGCAGCTCGGAGGAAGCGTCTGGTGGCTAGGCCTGCGCAAAGACAGTCTGCCGGCACGGACTTGTCCTCCTTCGCGTGCCATGTGCCCCTAGCTTAAGGGAAACCCGGGAAGAGATCTCTTGATCCTCACCCAGTGGGAGTTAGAACACAGCCCCCTCGACACAATGTCCTACCAAAGAAGAACAAACGACAAACCGCGATGGCTTTGCTGCCTGCTTGTCTCTCAACCACGTTGCCAACTGGCTCTCTTCCCTCTGTCCCACTGGTATGGTGCGCCCGTTCGACGGTATTACAGTGACTGGTAGTGGCGCGATGCGATTGAACAACGCAAGGGTGTACTGTACGCTCACAGTGCAACCTCGTTCAATTCCAGATTGCGAGGGGGGCAGCAGCTACAGCCTGGCTTTCTCGATTCGGTCGATGAGTAAATTGAGGGAGCTATGGCTGCGAACTTGGAGGCAAACTCTTATTGCAGTTCTGCGAATTGGGCCCCTTCGAGTCCAAGTGCTGTCAAGAGCTAGGCCAGCTAGGCCTCCTGAGCGCAGCCGCGACATCCTGACCAACGTTTGACAAGATCCCAACCACAAACCCTCCCTTGCGAGCATCACACATTCAGCACCACCCCATGCGACGTGATGCGCACCATGAAGACTACGCATCTCGTGCCCGGACCATGACTCCCAGTTCTATCACAGCCAAACAGCCAAGACCTCCTCTCCCAACAAGGACACGCAGTTCTTTGCGCACTTTAAACTTGGACTTGGATCATCTAACTCCCAAGCGACCTGTCCTGGTCACGAAATCCCGGGGTGCCAGGGGCGGGCGATCAAGGCGTAAACGCCCAAGGCCTGGTGCCTCCAACCTGGCGAGGCATTTAGCATCATCCCTGGCTTTGCTACTCACCAATTCAAAATTTCTGTCACCGAATCAATCTCAATGATGGTACTCCGCCTAGTACTGACACCACCGAAAACAGACTAAGAGTAGGAACAGTCAGAGTCTGGTTGCCTTTCTCATTTTTGGTCTGGAGGAGGATCCTCGCCATCAAGACAGGCGGGCAAACCCAAATTGCAATACAGGAAACCAAGCAGGTCTTCCAGCAAGTCCATCAAGAAGTTGGTCACGAGCTGTTGCGGAAAATTTCACATTTAGGCAAACAGCGGATGAAGTGACCTGTTGCCTTGTCTCTCACCTGTCTTCGCGGATTACACCTCAGGACCTCATTGCCGGTCTTCCCGTTGCGCAGCAAACACGCGTTCAGTCTTTGTTTTGCGATGGAGGTCAGCTTCTCGAGGTCCTAGCTCGCAGCCATAAATCTTTCTCTGTTCCTATAGGCCTGACCTACACACCCAACTCACGAAACCCTCACGAATCGTTTCTCACGATTGGTGAATCGTAGAGGCAAAGGCTCATTCAAGAGCTCCACGTTTGAGAAGAGCCCGCCTCAGCCGTGCGTCCAACAGCTGGATCTGTTTCTGCCAGATCTGAGCGGGTAAACCCAAGCAGGCCGAGCTGTAGGTGATCTTGTCGGGGCTGACCTGCTGAAAGGATCCGAATGTTCGTCAATCTCGATTAAGCTTGGGGAGCTGCTGTGCACCACGCGGACCTACGACATGCACTGCTTTTGATGGACGTACACGGTGTCACCGTGGTGCATGCGCGATCTTCATGTGCGATGCCTACAGTTGCGCTGGTGGCTTGATGAGTGGTAACACGTGCAAACCCTGTATGCTCAGCGACTAAAACAAACAACCATTCAGTGATTCAGAGTTCAACACCGATGCCAAGAACTTCTTCACCAATATCTCCGTGCACCCGGACTTGCTGAACCTAGGCGGGTCCATGTATTTGCTCTCCTCGTTTTCATGCCTCCGCATCCTCTATCATCGCCAATAGCACCAGCATCGCATCACCATCACCATCATCACCATCATCGTCTTCTGCCCACCGAAACTTTCAATACTCCTGAACCTTGAAACTCTACGAACTCAACTCATGGAAAATCTCACGGATGTCACCTCTCCAGCATGCATCTTGCTCACGAGCGCGATGGCCTGGGCCGCGGGTATGGGTGCAGCCCTGATCATTGTCCAATGTCATCGCTGCGGGTGCCATCGTCCCAAAAACTCTTGATCTTGGACCACTGGAAATCAACCGTCCTTCCATAGCTCACCGCTCTATCCACAATAAACATTGCATTAACAATAGTGGCCCGTTCTCTGCAAATGCAACGAATCCACTTGCCTCAAAACACGTCCAGCCGGAATTTGACTATTTGCCCAAGCACGCGAGAAAGTTTACATAAATGAAGACTCGCCCAAACGAACGAACAAACACACACACACACACACAACACACACACACACACACTCACCCACGCAAACTCAAACTCAAACTCAAACTCACACTCAAACTCACTCACCCACTCACACTCACTCACACTCANNCACTCACTCACTCTCACTCACTCACTCACGCACTCACTCACTCACACACTAACTCACGGACCCACGGACTCACAGACAGACAGACAGACAGCGAGCCAGACAGAGAGACAGAGAGACAGACCGACAGACAGACAGACCGACAGACAGACGGACGGACAGAGAGACAGACAAACAGACAGACCGACAGACGGACAGAGAGACAGAGAGACAGACAGACAGACAGACAGACAGACAGACAGACAGACAGACAGAGAGACAGAGAGACAGACCGACCGACAGACAGACAGACAGACAGACAGACAGACGGACAGAGAGACAGACAGACAGACCGACAGACCGACAGACAGACAGAGAGACAGAGAGACAGACCGACAGACCGACAGACGGACCGAGAGAGAGGCCGACAGACAGAGAGAGAGACAGAGAGACAGAGAGACAGAGAGACAGAGAGACAGACAGACAGACAGACAGACAGACAGACACATACACACACCACATGCACGCACGCAGACAGATCGAAGCTAAGCTGGCCGCATGCTCCCACTGCCTCGCTGTGGAAGTCGCACGCACCGCCGCATTGTAGGTGAAAATGTTTGCTTGGCACCGGCTTTGCCCTCGGTCTTGGTCTACCCAAGGTTTGGATAAGAACCGAAAAGCGGGCAACCCTGTTTATCCAACCGAAGACACGCAACCTGAAAACTTGCTCAGCTTGTGAGCCGAATCCTCTGGAGGCACCTTTCGGTCGAGGGTCCGAGCCGTTCCAAGAGCTCCAAGGCTCCTTCCCACTGCTGGCCTTTCTCACAAGCGCTGAGAACTGCGCCGAAGGAGATGATGTTGGGCTCGACCTGCTGGCTTGTGGAGCATTTAGGCCCTAGTCCTGGTCCCAGAGTCATTCCGGATGCTGGGCAAGTATGAGCCCAATTCAACTACTCAAAGTCCTGAGCCAGTCTAGTTAACTCATTACAGACCGGAAGTCTGAGAGATCCGGGTCCCAATACAAAGGTGTGGCAGGGAAAGTGGTCTCTCGACTTCAACTGGACCGCCGTGGCCTTTGTTCTACCTTCTGGATCCTTCTGGCAATGTTGAAGCTGTGCCCCCCCCCCCTCCATGAAACAGAATCTTTTCCAAGGCACGCCGGATTCCCACAGGGCGTCGAAAATGTGCAAGGCTCCTTAAGAAGATCAGTTTCAAGTTTCAACATGGTGATGGAGTGGGGAACGAGCTGCCGGGCGGATGATAACCCTGACGCTAAACCCTGCTTGCTCTCTGAGCCTGCTTCCTTGCTCGAGGTACCTGAGTGAACCTTGTTAAAGGCCTTCTCATCAGCAGCACGAGACTCGCAAGCAACACGCTTCAACAAACCCATCAAGTCGACCTGTCATTGTGTGACCAGAATGCAAGCTGTCCGGTCGGAAGTGCCCCAAGGCCCCAACCCAAACACTCGAGAGCCTCCGAAGATCCAAAAGTTTCTTTGCAGTGGAAGGCGCGACCCCACTCAGAGCCCCGCACGCAAGCGCTCACCGCCGCACTGCACGTGTACACGTTTGGCTCCTGAGATGATGCTGCGAGGCAGGGCCGCTGAACTTCAGTGGTCCGTGTGTGGATCGTCAAGATGGCCCACCCTTGACACGTGGTTCTTCGGGACTGAAACTGTTCAGCCCTGTTGCGGCTGTCTGTTGCACCATAACCTGCAGAAGGCTCCACGCAGCAGCCCAGGCGGAGCCTTAGCTGCAAGTCGATTTGCTGGAATTTGCTTTGGGGTGGCGGGGGTTCAGCTGTCTAGCTTAGCACAGAAAGGCGATTCGAACTGAGTCTGAACCGAAACAAGCCCGATCTATAAAGAAACACGGCCCAGACTGCACGTTTCTGACAGAGATGCCCTTTCCACAGGCACTTATGCAGGCAGTGTAGGAAGCCAGCGCTGCAGGCGACTTCTGCTGCCTTCCGTCGGTGCCGATGTCAAACGGGGTTTTGGGCGACACATACAGTAGATGCTAGCTTCAACTTGGCCAAGGCTCTCTTCCGCCGCGAGCAACCAAACGGCGCACTGCCAAGCAGAATGCTTTCCACATGCGCGGATAGCAGGGCTGTATCTGACGGGTCAAGCGCAAAAGATCGTGGATGCGCCCTGGGCATTTAGGCTGCTTGCGACGGTGCACTCTGCCAAGCTCTTCAGCTTCCCGCCCGCTTCTTGGCGCAGCTGTTCCTCGCAGAAGAACTCTGATATGACGATGTGCGACATGAGCGGCACCAAGTCATCAGTAGCGTGCACGGCGATCGGAGGCAGCTGAACCCAAACTTGCTCAAATGAGCCAAAGACGAGCGCAGCCCAGACCAACTTATGCCGAAGGCTCCGCGATGGACCCTGCATCCAGTGCCTCCCCAAGGCCGCAGGGCATACCAAACTTGAAAGGATCCATATTGGGGTTGAGAAGGAGTTTAAAAGAAAGGGAGTTTTGGGTTCGCCAGGTCCAGATACGATTGCCGGTCTGAGGCGGGCTCAATTGCTCGAACCTTGGGTGCAAGAAAGGTAGGAGTATCGTACGTCTATAGCGTGTAAAGATCTTGCGACTTCTTGATTGAGAAGTCAGCTTTCAAGAAAAGAAGAACACCCGCACATCAGCATGCAAAAAAATGAAAAGCTATCTTCCCCCCACTGCAGAAGCCATGCAGCAAGACAGAGCCGGGGGCCTTGCTCAACTTCTGAAGTGGGCTTCCGCCACCCACTTCCATAACGCCAGCGGCATTGGCATGGCCATTGGACCGTTTTTTAGGCTGCCGGCTCGCATCTGCAAGTTCATTCATTCTGGAGCTGCCCATGCATAGAATGCATTACAGTCATTCTCCAGCAATCAGTGACGCACGGCTTTCAGTATGGGAAAGAGGTGCGACAGCAAGACTAGATGCTAACAGCCTGGTTTCGGCAGCGCAGATAGCCCGTCCAACCCAGGACCCGGAAGCTTCAGTGCGGCCACCCCATCAAGCCAGTCAGCGCGGACAGTCGATCCATTCCATTACCCGGAAGCCTCGTCACGGACAGCCCATCCAAGAAACGGCAAATAGTGTAAATAAGAATCAGAACACCGGAAACCAGAAACAGAAGCCAGAAACAGAAACAAGAAACAGGAAACAAATAACTGAAACACCAGAAACAAGAAACGGAAACAAAGAAAAAGAAACAGAAACAGGACACCAGGAACTGTAAACAGGTCACCAGAAACAAGACACAGAATGCCAGAGACAGGAAACAGATCACCAGAAACAAAGAAATATAATGCTCATGAACCGCTTCTAATAGAAAATAGGACACCAGAAACAAGAAACAGAATGCCAGAGTCCGAAAACACGACCCGAGAAACAAGAAGCAAGGTGCCAGAAACAAGAAACAGGACGTTAAACAGGACACCGAAACACCAAAAACACGAAACAGGACACCAGAAACAGAAAACCAAAAAAAACACAAAAATAAACAGGAAACCAGAAACAAGAACCATGCTACCAGAAACAAGACACAGGACGCCAGAAACAAGACGCAAAACGGATCCTGCTCTAAAAGTCAAAACCTTTCGTGCACAGAGACTGGTTCTCAGAGCTGCGGCACTCGTGGCAGAACCCCCAAAAAAAATCTGAAACATCTGCATCACGGAGGATCCTGTCGAACCTGGAAGCTGCATGAGAGTCCGCACCTGTAAAGATGGAAATTAAGCCGATGTCGCGCTAGATGTGGTCATGCAACTGGCCCAGAACAGAACATCACCTTGAGCCTGCATTTCTTGAAAAGATACACATTCAACAAGATAAACCCTACACCCTAAACTCTCACTCACTTCCTGCAGCCTCCTTTTGCAAACAAGCCTGTGGACTCGAGGCTTCCGGCTTCCGATGCTTGCTGCATAGCCCAACGATGGTTTAGCGGGCAATTGCACTGGCAAAGCAATTGCAGCTTGCAAGGCCACAAGAGTTTCCATCATGTAAAATATCAAAATCTAATCTCGAAAAAAGTGTAATGTTGCTGTCGCCACCGTCCCTCCGCCCACATCCCGCCTTCCCAAATCCATCACAGCCGCTGCAGCCCCACCAGTCCATGCCCACTCACCCCATGCATCTGCTTGAGCCTCGAGCGTCCTGAGTGTGGGACGTTGCATAGCGCTCCTTCCTTCCGGGTATTGCC
>CAJNJA010040242.1:2644-27971 GCA_905231915.1 Symbiodinium necroappetens | reverse complement strand
AACCCTGAACCCTCAAAGGAACCCTGCAAGGCGCCTGCTACCTTAGCCTGGGAGCTGAGAACATCCAGCTTTTGCCTGGGGGAGGGGGGAGGTGTTAAGGTAGGGTTTAGGGTTTAGGGTTTAGGGTTTAGGGTTTAGGGGTTTAGGGTTTAGGGTTTAGGGTTTAGGTCTATTCTAGGGTTTAGTTAGGGTTTAGGGGTTCGGGTTGAGCAAGTTTGGGGTTTAGCAAGTCTGGGGTTTAGGGTGTAAGGGTTTGGGTTTTGAAGTTTAGGTTTTAGGGTCTGTTCCAGGCTTGATGTAAGGGCCTTCTGGAATTTGTAAGGGCTGGATGTGGTTTTAGAGGGGTGAACATGAGGACTCAACGGGCTGGGGTCTGATCCCTTAAGGCTCCATGTGTCTATGAGCCACGTTTTAGGGTTTAGGGTTTAGGGCCTGAAAGTACCTAAAAAGGAACCCTTTTCAAGCCTTCCCCAAACCCCTTAATGATTCCTGCCTGTCAAATCTCCTCTACCCTTTGTTCCCCACGACTTGGCACGTTGCGGAGGTTTTCGGACTGTGGGGAGCCAGAGGTTGCTCAATGTCCTGCCGAAACACCCAGAGAGCCCAATACCCCTTAATTAAGGAATTTACCTTAAATCATAATATGAAGCCCCTTATAACTTAAGCTATGTTCCTTAATTAAGGGATATTGGGCTCTCTGGGCAGGTGCCTGTCCGAATGCATACCACGTGCATGGATCATAAATTTCTGCGCCGGACTTCTGAACTTGAATTAGGTGCAAGCCGTGTGCAGCTTTTGGGAACAGCATCCCTCTACATAGTAGGGCTACAACCCCCCTGCACCAGAGGCTTGCAAACGCCAGAACCCAGAACTCTAAAACCACAACCCCCACAAGCGACAGAAACACTTTGCCCTAAGCCGAAACTCCTACACCCTAAACCCTACACCCGAAACCCCAAACCCCAGCCCAGCCCTAACTAACCCTGATGAACCGTATGAGGATCCACTGACGGCCCTTTCAAGACGTTCTAAACCATCGTGAACTCTTCTGAAACCGTGCAAAAAACCCTGTGAAACTCCAGCCTGAACCCTAAACCCTACATCCGAAACCCCAAACCCGAAACCCTAACCCGCTTCCTGCAGCCAATCAGTGGGAGTTAGGATTAGGGGGGACCCTTGGGGATATAGACCCTCTTAATAAGGTCCCTTTTTAAGAAAGCCAGAAGTAGGGTTCAGAAGGGTCCCCTTTGAGGGGTCTCCCTAATACCACCTAGGAATCAGGCGCAATGGTGATGCGCGGGACCGCGGTCACGTCGATGAGGGTGACGCCTGCGGCCTTGGCTTTCTCGCAGATGTCCTGAAAGGATGCTTGGAGGGGTCGGGGTTGTCGGGCTGTTGGTTTGGAGTCTAAGGGTTTAGGGTTTTGGGGTTTAGAGCTAAAGGGTTTAGGGTTTTGGGGTTTAGAGTTTACGGGTTTCGGGTTTTGGGGTTTAGAGCTTAAAAGTTACAGGGTTTTGGGGTTTTGGGCTTAGGGTTCAAGTCTGCAAGACTTTCTACGGAGTTTTGACGAGCTCCATTTAGGATTTCAAGAAGGACCCTAAACCCTAAACCGAGGGGTTTCGGCTTTTTGGCTTTGGGTTTCGGGTTTAGGGGCTCATTGCCGCCAAGGTTTAGAGATTCAGAACACCACGGATCTGAGCTTGTCTATGTAAACCGCTGAGTACTTGAAGGGTCGGGGGACGTAGTTTTAAAGGAAACTACAGGTGGGGAGTTTAGGGTATATGGGGCTTCTAGAAGGCTTCTATAAGGTATATAGACCTTCTATAAGGCTCCTATAACGGTAACTACGCACCTGAAAATGTCCTAGATTGTTTTATAGAGTTATAAGTATCATAACCCCGTTTCGGAGTATAAGTCTACTTGTTAGCCACTTACTCAGTCCCCCGACCCTCCAAGCAATGAACCCCCTCTCTCTGAGGCCTAAATATTCGGATCCCAATCCCATTTGGGGGAGGGGTGGTTGACTAATCAGTGGTCTGCATTATCATCCTTATACCCTAAACCCTAAACCCTCCCTAAACCCTAAACCCTCAACCCTATCATGCCTTAGGTGACATCTCCAGTAGTAAGGCAGGAGTTGGAACATGGACTCGGGATGATTACTAGTGCGAGTATTCCTTTTCTATTCTCTACCTGTAGCCCCAAACCCTACAAGCTAGCCCTAAACCCCAAACCCCAGCCAAAACCCAAAAACCCACAAAACAGCCCTAAACCCTAAACCCGAAACACCCACAGAATACTGGGTTCTGACCCCTTGGTACCTGAAAGTCACGTGGATAATGATGTTCCAGCTCAGCGGCTTCTACCTTATAAGGCTTGGGGTTCAAGGGGGTTTAGGGTTTAGTTTAGGGTTTAGGGAGCATGCGCCAAGTCCACCGCACATCTATCACCACCTGAAAATGGTCCGCCAGTCTCCTGGGTTGCAATGTAAGGCCAGCCACATTACCGATGGAATCAGACGTTCATGTCCAGCAACAAAATGAGCTTTAGGGCTTTAGGGCTTTAAACCCCCAACCCTAAACCCTAAACCCTAAACTCCCAGACCCTAAACCCCTAAACCCTAAACCCTAAACCCCTCAGGTGCGCAAGCTACCCCTCTACGCCCCACGCCCGAGGCTCCAAAGCACTCAGCCGACGATGATCAAGGGCGGAGGACCCTGTAGCGCCGTACACCCTAAACCCCAAACCCTAAACCCTAAACTCTAAACTCTAAACCCGAAACCCCAAACCCTAACTAAACCCTAGACCCTAAACCCGAAACCCGAAACCCCAAACCCAATGCCCTAACTAAACCCTAGACCCTCAACCCTAAACCCGAAACCCGAAACCCTAAACCCGAAACCCTAAACCCTAACTAAACCCTAGACCCTAAACCCTAAACCCGAAACCCCAAACCCAATGCCTTGAAACCCCAAACCCAACGCCCCAAGAAGGACCGGCTCGCGGTCAGGAGGAGGTCGGTGTAGAGACGTGGCAGAACGGTTTAGGGGGTTTAGGGGGTTGAGGGGTTTAGGGGGTTTAGGGGGTTTAGAGGGTTTAGGGGTTTTAGGGGGTTTAGGGGTTTAGGGGTTTTAGGGGTTTAGGGGGTTTAGGGGTTTAGGGGATGAGGGTTTTAGGGTTTAGGGCTTAGGGCTTTACGGTTTAGGGTCCACGGATGAGGTTTCCGGATGCCTTGGCCCAAGAAAGCTGGAGCGACTGAGGAGGAGGATGGTGTCCCTCACCGAACAACCCCTTATGCCCTACGCCCTGAGCCCTAAAACCCCGAACCCCGACACCCCTGAACACCCCTAAACCCTAAACCCTAAACCCCTAAACCCCAAACCCTAAACCCCGAAACTAAACCCTAAACCCAACCCCAAACCCTAAACCAAACATTCCCGGAAGCCCAAGAGGTACTGGAAACCCGTGAGAAAGCCCTAGAGAGCCCTCGAAACGCGGATCCTTGCCCTTGTCCAGCAGGCGTCCTACCCAGGAGATGATCACCTCCCCGCTTCGCTTGCGGGTTTGGGGGCTGTTTTGTTTAGGGTTTAGGGTCTTGGGTTTAGGGTTTAGGGTTTAGGGTTCAGGGTTTAGGGTTTAGGGTTTAGGGCTTAGGGTTTAGGGGTTTAGGGTTTAGGGGTTCAGGGTATAGGATTTGGGATTGAGGGCTTGGGTGAGGGTTAAGTCATGGTTTTGGGTTTGGAGCTTCGGGGGACAACTCGGAACAAGGTCCGATGTGCTACTAGATATTCGGCGCTGCAAAAGGATGCGGGAAGGCCCATTCAGGCCCATTCGTTGCAAAATCTTATAACCTAAACCTTGAGCCCCGAAACCCTGATTATAAAATTCCTAAGCCGTAACACCCTAAACCCTAAACCTAGTAAGCCCTGAACCGAAACCCTACGGCACCCTAAACCGATATACTTTAAACACCCAAGGCCCTAGGCCTCAAAACGAAACGCTAAAAGCCTTTAAACCTAAACCCCAACTCCTGATAGCCCGAAAACCTACCCTAAACCCTACACCCAAAACCCTAAACCCTGAACCCGAAACCCGAAACCCTACACCCTACACCCTAAACCCTAAACCCTGAACCCGAAACCCTAAACCCTACACCCTACACCCCACACCCTACACCCTAAACCCTACACCCGGCCTTGCCCTTGCACTGCGGGAAGTCCGCCGTGGGCGGCTCGATCGAAAACAGCACCTCGCTTTTTGCGCGATCCTATGGGGTTTAGGGTTTGGGGTTTAGGCTTTCAGGGTATAGGGTATAGGATTTGGGCTTTAGGGTTTCGGGTGTAGGGTTTGGGGTTTACGAATTAGGGTGTCGAGTTTGTTGTTTAGGGTTTAGGGTTTGGGGCTTAGCTGGGGTTTCGGGGTTTAGGGCTTTTTGGAACGGGGCTTTGGCGCTTGGGGCTTAGGGTTCAGGGGCTAAGGGTTGAGGGCTTCAGGTGCAGAGGTCTACGGTTTAGGATGTCAAGATTTTGAGCCTTTTTTGGAACATCCCGTAGAAAAAACGGCATACCCCAAGCCACGAAGAGACCCTAGGAACTCTAAATCCTACAATTGAAGCCCTAGTGTGCGGCTGCAAGCCGAGTATTTTTGGAAGCAGCCCGGGCGTCTTGGACCGTAACAAGCCTTGTTTAGCTAAACCCTCCACCCCAAAACCCTAAACCCTAAACCCCTAAAACCCCTAAACCCCTAAACCCTCCACCCCAAACGGTAAACTTCCGAGGAGACGTTGAATCGAGCAGCAGTGCTCTTCTGGATGACACCGGCTCGGCTCGCGATTTTGCAGCCCTGTCGGGGCCAACTATGGCTGGGGAGTGCAAAAGCAGGGTGGGGGATGTGAGCTTAGGGCCTGGGGGGGTAGGGCGTCATTAGGGTTTTTTTTTGGGTTTAGGGTTTAGGGTTTAGGGTGGTTCATCGTTGAAGCGAATCGTTCAGAGGTGCTTGATGTCCATCTCTGGATGGTTTGAAGTACCCAGAGACTCCAAAATTAAGGAATATACCTTACATTCTCATAGGAGCCCTAATAAGATTTAAGGTATATTCCTTAATTAAGGGATTTTGGAGTCTCTGGGTAACGCTGAAGTTCAGGTTGTAAGTGGGGCCTGAGGATGCATGACAACTGCGGCCCAGCGTGGCAGAGAGGAGGAGAAAGAAAGAGAAGAGACAAATAAGCGGGTAGTTCTCTAAAGTAGGGTCCCTTCTAGGGTCCTTTTTTATAAGGGTGCCGTACTATGTTGGGGACCTAAACAGGGACCCTAATTTAGAGAACCACCTAAGTGACATGGGACGTAATCCGATGCTTCACGGTGAGCCGCTGCAGGGAAGCGACAAGCATCGACTCCCGCATTTCGTGGCAAAACAGAATAATGTAGGGGCCTTAATAATTAGAATAGGGTTTTGGGGGTTCCTTATTACAATTATAGTAGAATATACCCCAAACCCTATTCTAACTATTAAGGCCCCTATATTACCGTGCATCTGCATGGCCGCGCCCAGCACAGGGCTTTCCTCCGAGCCTGCTATTCAAGGATCTTACTTGGACGTCGGGGGTATAGTAACTGGGTAATAAGTAAATTTATAATTGCCCTAGTAGGGATCCTAATTGGGGATTATGATACTTACAACTCTATAAAATAACTACTTACTAAGTCCCCCGACCCTCCTAGTAAACAAGCACGCGGCTGAATGGATGTCACGTAAGGCTGCGAGGCAGTGACCTTTGGCGGAGTCTTTCGCCAACGCCGCTGCTGGCTTCCGGGGGCTCCTGCGTGGCTTTCGCGGCCATTATTTGGAGGGGTTTCAGAGAACCCAATACCCCTTAATTAAGGAATAAACCTAAAATCGTGATATTAAGGCCCCTATAATTTAAGGCATATTCCTTAATTAAGGAGTATTGGGTTCTCTGGGGTTTCGCTTCTGCCGCTGGTGGTTAGCAGGTCTCGCAGGGAGCGCACCCAGCACTTGGAGCGCGTATCACTTGGCAGCCGATGGCCGGATTTCTGATTGGCCATCCTGGGGTTTAGGGTTTAGGGTTTAGGGTTTAGCGTTTAGGGTTTAGGGTTCTGGGTTTAAGGGTTTTGGGTTTCAGGGTTTAGGGGCTTTAGGGTTTAGGGCTTAGGGTTTAGGGTGTAGGGCTTAGGGCTAAGGGTATAGGGTTCAGGGTTTAGGGTTTTGTCGCTGCGATCCTTACACTACCCTTGTAGCAACGCTTGTCTCTACTCCCCTCGCAGCACATATGTAAACCTTAAACCCTAAACCTGAAACCCTTTTTCGTAGACCCCTAGACACGAAAAGCATAACACGAACAAGGTTGCAACACACAGTGCACCAACAAAAAAAGGTGCCCTGGCCCTAGACCCTTGAAGCTATAGCAGAAGTCTTGAAAACGATTCTGCCAACTCTTTCAAAGCGCTCGACTCATGAAAGTCCTAAACCCTTAACCCCTAAACCCCTAAACCCTAAACCGTCCTAACCCCTAAACCCTAAACCTCTAAAGCCCTAAACCCAAACCGTCCAGGGACCCGGGGATCCCGAACTCCTTAACGAGGCCTCTGCATGGCTTACCAAAACTTGCGAAAACCCTATTTTTTGTGTTAGGGGCCCCTAAACTTTGCAATGGCCATTGTCGCCCTCCGGATGCATCTCTTCTAGGGGGCCTCGTGCCGTCGCGGGGGTGTCTGGCGCTTGTAATTGGCTCACCGCATTACAATACAAGGACCATTACAATACAAGGACTGAATTAAATGGTAAGCTCCAAAGGGCTGGGCTATGATTGCAGCACCGCGACACAACAGCTCTGGAAGGTTTTTCACGTGAAGAATGTTTGTGCGATTACGTGCTTGTGTGCAACATTATCTATGGGTTTGGTGCGCGTGTTTGTGTGTAGGTTTGTTTGCTTGTGTGTTTCGTGTACAGTTTGCCTGTGTGTGTGTATGTGCATGCGTGTTTGGCTGTGTGTGTGTGTGCTTGTTTATGCGTTTGTGTGTTTTTGTGCAACATGATGTATGGCTTTGTGTGTGTGTGTGTGCGTGTTTGTTTTTGTTTGTGCGATTATGTGTTTGTGTGCAACATTATCTATGGGCTTGGTGTGCGTGTTTGTGTGTATGTTTGTTTGTGTGATTGTCTGCAACCTTATGTATGGGTTTTTTACGTGTGTGCATGTGTTTGTGTGTTTGGTTGTTCGTGTGTTTGCGTGCCGTGTGCAATGCAACCTTATGTATGGGTTTCATGTACGTGTTTGTATGTGTGTGTGTGTGTCTATGTGTGCATGTTTGTGTGTGTGTGTGTTAGTTTGTTTGTGTGGTTGTGTGTTTGTGTGTTTGTGTGTTTGTGTGCAACCTTACGTATGGTTTTCTGTGTGTGTGTGTACGTGTTTCTGTGCTTGTTTGTTCGTGCGTTTGCGTGCTTGTGTGCAATATGGCGCTTGTAATTGGCTCACCGCATTACAATGCAAGGACTGAATTAAATGGTAAGCTCCAAAGGCCTGGACTATGATTTCAGCACCGCGACACAACAGCTCTGGAAGGTAATTCACGTGAAGAAGCAAGGCGTCCGAGCAGTGGTCTTCTCATCGCATCAGGGAATCGCCGCCACCTGAGTTAGAGCTTGTTGCTAACAAGCTAATGATGTTCTGAATACGACGTTGCGGCACGCTTGCTTCCGAGCGAAGCATCGTGCACACCAGAACCTGCGTCAGAAGTGATTATAGCGACTGTCGTCAGAATGATGAGCAACTCGCCTCGGCTGCGCTTGGAAAGGGCGCCCAGGTGCACCCTGATTCACCACAGAGTTGGAGTACTGTACACATGTAGAGAAATGTTTGTGTCTCGCCTCTTGCATTCCCTCCGGACACGCGCCGCCACTGGTCGCAGCGACTGCACTGTGCGTGCAAGTCTCGCCAGTTGAGATCCATCCTGACACAGAAACAAATAGAGATACCTATAACAACTTTGGCAACCTTATGTTGAGATACAGACCAGAGCGGGGCTTTCTCGTAGATCGCGATGGGAAGCTCCTCATTCATACTCATGAAACAATTCCAGACATGCCTTCAACTCAATACCATGACGGAGCTCCTTTGGCGAAGCCCACGTGACGGCCTTCCGTTTCTTCAGCACTCCGCGGGCCTCAGTGTTGGTTGCGAGGTGCGCAAGACTCACAACGATAGTTGAGCACAGGTTCTGCAGGAACAGTTGACTCCTGCCAGGCGTGAACCAGGCGAGGTCATAAAAGCCTGGCACGTCTCGGTGCGCTGCAACGCTTTCGCAGCTTCTGTGGCCTTTGTCACGACAACACATATAAAAACGAAAAATGCCAAGCATGACGTAGAGAACACAAGATGAGATCCCGACCAGCGCTTCCTTTACTGCAGCCGGAAGTGTCTCCTTTGCTGCATATGTTGTTTATCGTCGTTTTTCAAACGTCAAGAGGTCTGCAGTGCGTGCCTTCACGAAGGCGGAAGCGGCATACATCGCTAGCAGGCGCACTTCCGCCTGACATATTTCGACTGTTTTATTTTGGAATTTATTGCTGGCTGCGACCTTTTGGCGGGTGGCCGCTTCGAGTGCCGCCATTTTGTCTCGGTGCTGCCTGTACTGTAGCCATTGAAGCAGCTGCATAAATGTAGCTGCTTTGAATAGGTGTACACTACACTAAAGCTCCAGTAAGGAACTTTGAATATACTTCAATGTTCCAGGCTTCTAACCCTAAGGCCCTAAACCCTAAACCCTAAACCCTACACCCTAAAGCTCCTAACCCGAAGCCCTAAACGGATTAAGGCTTCTGTAGGCAGCCCCAAACCCAGAGCCGACGATCTTCTATGCCGATACCTTAGGGTTTAGGGTTTAGGGCTTAGTGTTTGGGGTTTAGGTTATGCCCGGGTTTTAGGGTTTAGGGTTTAGGGCTTAGGGCTTAGTGTTTGGGGTTTAGGTAAGGCCCTCACCCACTAATGATGATGGCAAGTTGTTCTTGTTAAGGATTTAATTGTTAAGTTACCATAATAAGGAAACCCTATTATTTGCTATAGATCTCTAGTCTATTATGATAACTTAAATTAAATTTCTTAAAAAGAACCCAGTAACTGTAGGAACCCTTCTGTTACAAGTACCCCAAGCCAAGCCCCAAACCCAAAAACCCTAAAAACCAAAGCCTTGAAACCCTAAAAACCTTAAACTTTAAAGCCTACAACCCTAAAGCTTACGTAGACCCTAAAACCCCTAAAGCTTAACCCCTAAATACCCTAAAGCTCAAACCCTAGAAACCCTAAAATCAAACCCTAAAAGCCCTAAACCCTAAACCCCTTTATCAGAACCCTATACATGCCTTTAAGGAACCCTTTAAAGGAACCCAATAGATCCCTTTCATTTACGGATCCCTATTAAGGCTCAAACCCTAAAACGCCCTAAGGCCCAAAGCGTGCCGGGGCGGCCTTCGCCTGGTACGCCTGCCACGGGATGCAACGAATTCTTGGGCAAAACAGGCCGTGGATTTAGGGTTTAAGGTTTAGGGTTTAGGGTTAAGGGTTTAGGGTTAAGGGTTTAGGGTTGGTTCTTCAAAGGGCTGGTTCTGTAACGGATACTGTCGGGGTCTTAATAACTAGAATAAGGTTTTGGGGTTGGGCTCTTTTATGGTATAATTATCACAAGGAACTCTAAGGAATAATAGAGTTAATTCTATTTTATAGGGTTCTATATTAAGGGTTTAGGGTCTGAGCCCTAAACCCTGAACCCTCAACCCTAAACCCCTAAACCCCAAGCCCTGTTTAGGGTTTAGGGCCTAGGGTTTTGTTCTTTTTGAAGCAATGGTTAGAAGCTGGGTTCGTTAACCCAGGGTCTACACTACCGTATACGTATACGCCCGGAGAAAGCAGGTTCTACATACTGCAGCCCAAGCAGAAAAATCGCCAAGATCCTTCCCCCTAACCCCTATAGACCCTGAACCCTAAACCCTGAACCCGGAGCCCTAAACCCAGAACCCTAAACCCCTCAACCCCCAAATCCCCCCAAACCCCCAAACCCCTAAACCCTAAAGCCCTAAACCCCTATAGACCCTAAATTCCTAAGCCCCCTAAACCGCCCGAAGCCAACAACTGAGAGTCTTAGACCAAACCCCTTAATTAAGGAATATAGACCTTAAACCATAATAAGGAACCCTAATATGATTAAAGGTATATATTCCTTAATGAAAATCATATTAGGGTTCCTATTATGGTTTAAGGTATATATAGGAATCCTGATTTAAGGAATATACCTTAAGCTATAATAGAACCCCAGATATGATTTAAAAGGTATCTATTCCTTAACTAAGGGCCTTTTTTGGAGTCTCTGGGGACATGCCAGGATTCCTTTTTAGGCCGCGGTGCCAGATCTCTGAGCCCGAAGGGCCAGCCTTCACCTTAGTTCCCCAATACCCAACCTTTAAAACTTTTTGGGTTCTTATAACTATAGGGTTTAGGGCTCATAGAGTTTATGGGCTTTTAGGGCTTATAGGGTTTATAAGGTTTATAGGGTTTAGGGTATCTTAGTTCTCCCATACCCAACCTTTAAACTTTTTGGGTTCTTATAACTTAGTAGTAAATCTGAAAGTTTAACCTTCTATTTTGCTGGCTTATTGGGGAAGTAAGGCCTTCACGGTGCGGAAAGCACGGCACAAAAGAAGAAAAAACCACGAAGCGCGAGAGGCTAAGGGCTCCTTGGGTGCAGGGTTTAGCCTTTTTTCGGGGTTTCGGGGGTTGGACTTATGGTCACAGTAAGTCTTTGTCAGTATTTGAGCTTTCTGAAAAGGACCCTAAACCCTAAAACCCTAAACCCTAAACCCAAATAACCAAAACCCTAAACCCACATAAAACCCTAAAGCCCTAAAGCCTAAAACCCTAAACCCAAGGAAGGTTTCAACTTGCTTAGCTGATGAGCACAGGCAAGTCGTAAGGCTGGTGCTTGAAGATCGCAAAATCCTTAACTGTCCTCCGAATTCGGGCTCTCCTGTATACTTAGGGTGTATAGGGTTTATAGGGTTTATAGGGTTTGTAGGGCTTGTAGGGCTTATAGGGCTTATAGGGTTTAGGGTTTAGGGTATATGCTACTGGTTGCTGTAGCTCCAAAGACCCACCCAGCCGCAAAGGCCCAGAATAGCCTGGTTTGATGCTGGTCGGCCTTTTCTATCTTAGGGCCTAATTGGTTACCAATACTATTTTTGGGGGTTCCTTATTGTAATAAGAGCATAATGGACCCCCAAACCCCATTCTAATTATACAGGCCCCTACATTACCTAGACTATGGACTGCAGTAGCCTCTTTGGTTTCCATGTTTCTGATTTACACGAAGAACCCAGAACCCTAAACCCGTACACCCTACACCCGTAAGCCCTAAACCCTAAACCCCTAAACCCAGAACCCTAAACCCTAAGCGCAGTTTTAAAGTAGGTTCTCCAATAAAGCGCAGGCAGTTTAGGGCTGAGTAACCCAGAGTAAACCAATACGCCTTCATTGAGGAATATACCTTAAATCAGAATATTAAGACCCCTCTACTTTAAACCCTAAACCTTAAATTCCTTAATTTTAAGGCAGATTCCTTATGTAAGGGGTATTTTGCTCTGAGAAAGCCTTCGTTAAACCGGCGCCGAAGAGCTCCGAGGTCAGCTTTTTTGGGCTGACTTGGTGCTGCTAGGGATTTAGGGTTTAGGGTTTAGGGGTTGAGGGGTTTAGGGCTAGGGGTTTAGGGGTTCAGAGGTTTAGGGTTTAAGGGTTTAGGGGTTGAGGGGTTTAGGGCTGGCAGTTGTTTAGGGGTTCAGAGGTTTAGGGTTTAGTGGTTTAGGGTTTAGGGCTTACTGCAGGGAGTGCGAAGTTTTGGTTGTTATAAACCTCGTATGCGGCCTGCTTTCTAGTGGGGTTCGAGATCTTAGCGGGGTCCTTTGCCAGGGTTGCTGTATTCAGGAGCCGACTAGTTTGGGTCTATGTTGGGCTCCTTGTTTTCTGAGGGGTCCACATATCGCACACCCCTAAACCCTAAACCTCTAAACCCCTCAACCCCTAAACCCTAACCCTTGTTTAAAGACTTTAGACCCTGACTTCCTTAACCTGCTCGAACCTCCGGACTCCGTACCAAAAAGCGCAGGAATTCAGACATAGTGAACACAAAGCACCAATCCGTCCTCTCACACTCTATGGAACCCTTCAAGGAACCCTTTTAAAGGCACCTGAAACCCTAAAGCCGTTTTGTGAATCCTTACAGGAACCACTCAAGAAACTTATAAAACCCGAAACCCAACCAGGAGGGCTTCCATGCTGAGGCAGCCGCGCGCGTCGCTGGCTTTGCTCCCGACTGCGCAGACGCCTCGGTCGGGGCGCTCGGCGTCCATGTGGAAGAGGGTGTACCTAAACGATGATACCCCAGAGACTCCATAACCCCTTAATTAAGGAATATAACTTAAATCATATTGGGGCTCCTATTATAGTTCAATTATATTCCTTAGTGAAAGGGTTTTGGAGTCTCTGGGGCTGGACGCCCTCAAACCCTAATTACACTCCAAAGTCCCTGAACTTCACGGTAAAACCTCTTCACCTCCAAGGTTTAGAGCTTAATTAAGTTTAGGTCCTAGGGCGTTGGGCTCGTATTTTGGGGCCACTGCTGAACCGATCAACTTTTCTGGGTCGTCCACTCCGACATTTTATCGTGTTGCGTCCCTCGCGTTCTCAAAACCCTATTTCAACCACTAAACCCTAAACCCCAAAATCCCAAAACACTGAACCCTAAATCACCACGGGCTTTTGGTATTTCCCGGACCCAAAAAGGGGCCCCAAAAAAATCGAAGCCCTGTATACATCGCAAAACCCTCAGCAAATTCATGACCGATAATATAGGGGCGTCCCGGCCCCAAAGGGGCCCCAAAAAAATCGAAGCCCTGTATACATCGCAAAACCCTCAGCAAATTCATGACCGATAATATAGGGGCGTAAATGATTGGGATCCTTATTGTAAGTATAGTATATTATACCTCCAACCCTATTCTAAATATTCAGGCCCCGGCATTAAACCCTTGTAGTACCCTCATAGTAACCTCTCCAAAGGAACCCCTAAAGCAACCCTATTCTAATTATTACGGCCCCTTCTTTGTGCCCGCAGTAATCTCCCCTTATCCTCCCTATACACGCATCGTAAAGCATACCGTCAAGCCCCATTCTTTTTTATACGGCACCTCATTGACCTAATGACCTAAGCCATTTCAAGTCTGATGCCCTTATTAAAGTCATAAGCGGCTGCTCGGTACGGAGGGTAGTCCCACAGAGCTCTAAAATCTCCCCGTCTCCAAAATCTCAGGTGTGATTATTTGGGTTTAGGGCTTTAGGGATTAGGGTTTAGAGTTTAGGCAGGCTCTAGGCTTTAGGGCTTCAGGACCTAGTTCCGGTCCTTCCTGAGCCTAAATGCCTCAAATCCCCAAAGCCTAAATCGCCCAGAGCCCATGACTCATACCCTGGGAGGCGTTGCTGTGAAGACTTAGAACGGGGTTCGGAGGCATAGAAATTCAGACTCGTATTAGGAAGATGTGCGCTGCTGCAGGTCATTGTTTACTTCTCCTGTGGCGTTGTTGTTGCAGCAGGGGGCCCAAGCTCATGCGCAAGTGGTCTCCAGGTTGTGCTGCTTAGGGTAGCTTAGTTCTCCAATACCCAACCTTTACACTTTTGGGGGTCTTATAACTCAGTAGCAACCTGAAAGTTTACCCTTTTATTTCCCTGGCACATTGGGGAAGTAAGGCAGGGTTCGTGCGTTCTGGGAGGGAGGGAGATGGGGGAGGAGGGGAGGCGGGAAGGGCTGGGGCTTCAGGATTCCATGTTGGCTACTGCCCCCATACAGTAACAGTCTATCATAGGGCTACTATGAATGAAGGGCTCTAGATATATATATATATATCCATATTAAGAATGTTACTAAACTGCTACTGAGTGGGGGGGGCAGTATCCAAATTCAATGTTTTATGCCAAACTGTGATGTCCATTTGTTGCCATCGTGGTGTCCTGGAGCTGAGAGGCTAGAGCAACTTAATCAAAACATAACATGGTCCTAGGGCCTGCAACACAAACCAAACCGAAGACTCTCACGGTATGGTAGGTGTCGAGAAGCTTTGGATATTCCCCTAACCCTAAACGGCGGCATGAAGCGCACTCTGCCTGCCTCGTCTTCTACGACACGCATAGTAATCGCTCTTCGTTTGGGGGCCGCAAGGTCTTAAGTTCTGCATAGCCGACATCGCTACAAACTGCAGGCACAGTCTACTCAAAGCTATCCCTCGCAGCTACTCGCCACACGCATCCCGTGGCATCGGATCTGTACAGTGACACTTACTCATATTGACTCATATTCCCTCTGTCTTCCGTGTTCCCACGCGACACGGCGATTTTGTTGAATCCGCAAGCGCAGGCGGTAGGCTAAAGGGATCCTGTTGCGACATAGACTATTGAGTTGCTTCTGGACGGGCTCGCTTTGGCGGAGCAGGAGTTACGGTGCGTAGTGTTGAGGTGGGCAGACAGGCAGACAGCTGAGTGATCAGCTGCTTCACTGTTTGCAGTGCAGGCTAGTGCTGGTGCTGATGCTAGTGCTAGTTGGTGTTATGGTGCATAGTTGAAGACCTGTAGGGTCCTTCTAGCAACCTCCTGGGGCGTTCCCGAAAACGGCTATACACTGTAGTCTCCCACCCAAAACCCTGCATCGAAAGACTGCCCAGATCGAAGCCTCAAGGCCTTAAACGGCCCCTGAAGGAACCCTCAAAGTAACCCACAAACACAAAGAGCCAAATAGACCCCTGAACCCCCCAAAACACCCTAAAGCCCGAACCCGAAAACCCTCAAACCCTGAAGCCCTAAACCCTAAAACCCTAAAACCCTGAAGCCCTACACCCTAAAAACCCTAAAAACCCTGAACCCCAAAAAGGCCTAAGAAAGGGAAAATCCCAAAAAAACCACGGGGCCCAAGGCTCTGCCGGCGCTCTTCTTCTTTGTTTGCAACTACCGGGGCAGCCTTGAGTTGGCCTACCGACACCATCACAGGCTGATGTCTGGTTCCGCTGAAAATACAGTGGGTTTAGGAGTTAGGATTCTGTAAGGGTACTATAAGGTTCCTCATTAGGGTTTAGGGTTTTTTAGGGTTCTATAAGGGTACTACGGTTGATGATAGAAATCCTGCATTACCCCATAATGAGGAATATAGCCATAATTCCCATAGTTTAAGGTCCTTAAGGTAATGCAGGATTTATATCATCAACAGTATGTTTTTGTGGTTTTACAGGGGCTCCTGGAGACCGAAAAAAGACGATGACCTGAAATGCCTAGAACCAACCAAAAGGCCCTCCAGATACGATGTAGGGTTTAGAGTTTAGGGTTTAGGGTTTAGCAGCTCCTCACCAAACCCTTGTGAAGCCCTGCAAACCCCGTACAGCACCCCAGACGGCCCTGTGCATCCATTAAAAAGACCCTGCAACACTTTCAGTGATCCTACTGACCCCTTTTTCAAACCTACAAACCCCTTGCGACACCACAGACAGTTGTTTGCTGTCTATGGCCAGCTTGACGCCGAGCACATCGGCTGCACAGCTGAGCATCACCTCGGGGTCCCGGCCTCAGCTGGCTCGGTGCTCGCTTAGGCCTCCAGTTACTTTAAATGGTACGGCTGATGATATAAATCCTGCAGTACCCAACAAAAGGAATGTACCATAATTTCCGTAGTTTAGGGTCCTTAAGGTAATGCCGGATTTATATCATCAACAGGATCTTACCCTGTGCTTCCAAGGACCTGATGGTTAGGGCCCTAGACCCCTTAAGGACCCAATAATCAGGTCCCGATGTACAACACAGCAATCACAGGTAACTGCAGCCCTACTGCTTGCATAGGGTTTGGGGTCTATCTTGGGCCCAAGGAGTGCAGAACCAAAATCTCTAAGCCCAAGAACCTAAAGCCCGTCAAAGTTCGAGGCTTGGTGTGTAAGAAAACCCTGGTTCTTGTTTAGGGGCTTCATGCAGGGCCCTAAATTACCATACCACTGCTTCTTTTTTTCTTTTTTTTTTTTGGGGAGGGGGGGGAGGGTTAGGGTTTAGGGGCCTAAATTACCACTGCTTTTTTTTTGCGGGGGGGGGGGGGGCTCCTGATTATCAGTAGAGCAATAATGGGTCCAGAACCCGATTCTAATTCTTACGGCCTCTATATTAGGGTTTCGGGATGTTGGGATTCTCTGCATCGCGATTCCGAGTCGAAGCCTCAACCCCCAAACTTTGAGAGGCGTTTTCGGTTTCAGGGCTTTGGATTCTTGGCTCTGGGTCTTTCAAGGCTTTGGAGCTTTAGTTCCGGGTTTTGTGGCTCCTTCATCCCTTTGGCGCACGCCCTTAGCCCTGAACCCGACAAAGCTTATTTCTGGGGCCGGGGCACATTCGCTGCTGGATGCGATTCCTTGGAGCATGGTCCATTTGGGCATTTACACCCGTAGGCTGATGGTTCTGCTCAAGAAGTCAAGCTTGTGTAGGTGTGAACTGTTTTGTACAGGGACAAGAAACCACTTCCTCGGTGGGTTGCCGGGGAGCGGCTTGTTTCACTGGGACCACTGCAAAGAGGTCGACCTCCAAATTGTGGCCACGTCATGTCCTTACGGACAGTCCTGGGGCACTCTGCTTGGGCACATCTCCGTGGCTGCTGGAAAAGGCAAAGGCAACCTGCTTGCACACTTGCCGATCCCCAACTCCCCCTGTGTCTATCAGCGTGACGCATCGCGGGAGCCAACGGTCGGCTGTGCTACGAGCACCTGGATATCAGTTTCAAGCCTCAGCGCACGACGAGGTGCTACGAGCAGCTCAAGAAGATGCTGAAGGAGGCCCCTCTTCGCACCATGGTCTCGAGCCACAAGGCGCAAAGCCAAAACCCCCTTTTTCCAAACATGAGCCCCTAGAACCAGCCGCCCTGCATAGGACCCCTACAGCACCTTCATAGTATCCTGAAAATCCACCCTTATTCTCGCCCATGTACACTTCACGGCACCCTTTTAGGACCCTTAGACGAGGCACCCTTACTGACTTATCGACCTCTTTTGGACCCCTTGTCGGCCGCTTCTTGGACCTTTTCTAGACCCCTTGTGGACGCCACTTAGAGGCCGCTTATGGAAATGTGTTATAGAGCCCTTATAGGAGATGGTGTCAAAATTATCGTTAACTTAGTTTAGTGTAAAGGGTAGTTGTTGAGCCAGAACCCCCAAGATCGATAGGGGACGCACTAAAACGATAGGGTTACTTATACTTTGGTCCCTGCAAGTGCCTTCGGCGAATTGCTCGGAAAATGATAGGGGACGCACTAGTTCAAAAACGTAACCAGCATGAACAAGTAATTTTGATGCCGACTCTCAAAGGACCCCTTGAAAGGAAAGCCCTAAACCCCTAAACCCGCCCAAAACCCCTTAAACCCAAAACCCCCAAAACCCCCTAAACTCCCTAAACCCAAAAGCCCAAAATACCCTTAAACCCCCGAACCCCTAAACACCTAAACCCCCTAAACCCCCGAACCCGCAAACCCCTAAACCCCTCAACCTCCTAAACCTCCTAAACCCCGAACCCCTAAACCCCTAAACCCCCAAAACCTAGACCCCTGAACCCTAAACCCCGCCTAAACTTTAAATGAAAGGAAAAGCTCTAGAAAAGCCAGGTCCGACTCGCGGAGCCTGCAGGACCTGCGGGGGGTTCCTTTGGAAGGGAGCTTCCCTTTTTTTGCTCATTTCGGGCGATCCCAGAGAGCCCAATACCCCTTAGAAAGGGAATATGCCAGAAATCATAATATTAAGGCCCCTATGATTTACGGTATATTGCTTATTTTAAGGGGTATTGGGCTCTATGGCGATGATGTTTTCTGGCGAGCAGGGTCCTGGCCCAATCGCCTGGATGTGGCATGCGAGACTCCCAGAGACTCCAAAACCCTAGGGAATGGGAATTGGGGGGAAATGGATCCTTATGATAGGCACTTAAGGTCCCCTTTAGGGCCTTGGGGTTTGGGGGTTTTATGGGGGTTTTGGGTTTAGGGTTTAGGCTTTAGGGCCTCTAGGGTTCAGGGTTTAGGGTTTAGGGATTCTACCCAGAGACTCCAAAACCCCTTAAGTAAGGAATAGACTTTAAACTATAATGGGAGCCCTAATATGATTTAAGGTCTATTCCTGAATTAAACTATAGTAGGGTTCCTATTATAGTTTACGGTATATTCCTTACTTACGGGGTTTTGGAGTCTCTGCGGGGGTTCCTTTGAAGAGAACTCAGCAAACTAAATTGTTGTTCACCTTTGTGGGGGCGAGCGTTAAGGGGTTTAGGGCGTTAGGGGCTTTAGGGGTTTAGGGTTTAGGGGTTTAGGAGACTTGCCTATATTATTTTGGGGCTTCCTTCTTGCATTTATCCTAGAATACACCCCTCAAAGCCCTATTCTAATGATGAAGGCCCCTACGTTAGGCTTTTTCAAGCATTCCTTGCTGTTCCCTTTGTGGCCTCTTACGGGTTCCTCTGAGGCTTCATGTCAGGGATACTGCCCTCAAACCTAAAACCCCTAAACCCTAAACCCCTAAACCCTAAACCCAAAAACCCTTAAATGTATACCCTAAACCCTAAAACTCCTAAACCCTAAACCCAAAAACACCTAAATGTAAGGGCGCTTTAGGAATTCCGTCAAGGGCTCCAGTCGGGTTTTGCCCGCGGCCTTCGGGATCTGCGGGGCGGTGGTTTGTGAAACGGGTGCCTTTAAGCTACTGTAGGACTACTACCCTAACCCCCCAAACCCTAAAACCCCCTAAACCCTTAAAACCCCTAAAGACCCTAAGGTCTAAAACCCAAAGCCCTCTTCATGGCTTAGGTTATTACGATTCCTTCTTCTGTGAGGACCTGCATCGTGCGCCGAGTTGCTGGCTTTGCCGCCTGGTGGCTTCGGAAGAGAAGGCTACGGCTACTCTCTCCGGGCGTATGGGCTAAGGGTTCAAGGTTTAGGGGTTTAGGGTTTAGGGGTTTATGGGGTTTAGGGTGTATGGGATTAGGGTTTATACAAATTGTTTAGGGTTCATTTCCTCAGATTTGACCGGGTTTTGACCAGGTTTCGGCTTTTGCTTTCTAAACAATTTGTATTTATCCTGGGCTTGAGGGTTTGGGGTTCAGGGTTTCAGGTTCAGGGTTTCGGGTTTGGGATTTGTAGCATTTGTCGGGTTTTATGGGGGCTCTAGGGCTCTAGGGCCCATTATAGTTATGAGATCATGAGATGACCTCCTTGTAGGGTTTAAGTTGAGGTACGTCTGGGGTTTGTGGGACTCTTGTGGGACTCTGGGCTTCCCAGCCACAAACCCTAAACCTTGGATACTGCCCCCGGAGATATAAGGCTCTTAATAGTAAGTAATAGCCCTGTTAAAGACTGTTACTGTATGGGGGCAGGACCCAACCTAAACCCCCAAACCCTCAACTCAACATGTTGGAAATCTTCACGATGCCGCTGGACTCCCACTTCCGATGGGGAACAATGCTTCGCAGTAGAGCTGCCTCATTCAGGCTGTGGACGGGGCGCCCTTGGCCAGTCCCGAGGGATCAGAAGCCTTCCTCCGACTACCGCCTCGAGATGGTGTCGATGGCGTCGTCAACATCAAGCTCGCCCAGCTCCTTGCCTACGTGAACCTGCGCCCTCGTCTATGTCGGTGGCTCGCTCAACAATGTCGTCGCAAGCTCCGCTGGCTGATGATGGCGGCATTTTGTTTGACCCCCGAAGACATCGTGGCGGGCCATAAGTGAACAGCCGTGAGAGGAGCCGTAGTCGTGACGCTTGAGGTTTGAGGTTTGCTATGTGGTTTTTTGTGCGAATGGAAACTTTCGACTGCACTTGGTGTTCTGCCGGTGCATGTGTTTCGGGCGTTTTCTGATAAATCGCCCGTTTTGTAGTGCAGGCTTGGCCCAAGCAGGCCTTTGACCTCAGAGTTGCTGCTGGGAGAAAGGGCTAGTGCACGTTAAGAAAAAACCCTAAAACCCTAAAGCCCTAAACCCTAAAACCCCAAAAAACTTGCAACCCTGCAACCCTAAACCTAAACCCTAAAACCCTAAAGCCCTAAAACCCTGAAACCCTAAACCCTAAAACCCTAAAACCCTCAAGCCCTAAACCCTAAAGCGTTCAACCCTAAACCCTGAACCCCTAAAGCCCTAAAACCCTGAAACCCTCAAACCCTAAGCCCTAAACTCCAAAGCCCTATACTAAACCCTATCGATGTGTCGGCATGCCTGCGGCACCGTCAGAAGGTCGGCTATTATCCTGCTATCGAGCGTGCGCAAAATCATGTGAAATTGCAGCCGCTCGTTCGCTCAACTCTCTCTCTCCTTGCTCCCTCCTGACGACCATCGCCATGTCATATTTGCCGGAGACTCATGGAGATGACAGAACTCGGGGTGTGCAGCGACGAGCAGGGCTGCCGTTGCGGGCAGTGCTCCCGTTCGCTCCCCGTGTCGAAAGAGAAGGCGCGGCCCCCCCCGGAGCTGCAGGATGTGTTTCGCGTCAATGATCACTTGGCAGGTCCTGTACGAGCTCGTCCAAATGTGCAAGGCGGCTACATTGGACTACAGGAACCGGCTCGAGAAGTACAAGGCGAAGCCCCTCTCCCCTAAGGACGCCGGAGAGTCAAAGCTTCCTTCCGTCCCTGGCTAGTTTAGAAACAACAAGTATCCGATCACGGAACAGGAGCTGCAGGTGGATCTGGCGAGGTTCATGTGCCCGAACGTGGCGCCCCACGTTCTGTCTGACCAAGGGACGGCCATGAACCTCGTCTTTCAAAGCCTTCTCCTAGAGGCAAGCATTAGTCCGCGTTGGGAAATCCTATTCCGGAAGTTTGACTTTGCTCATAGGTGATGCCGCTGGCGGAGGCGGTGCATACGTACCCCAAGCCACCACCAGAACCGCGGTCACCGCCTCCGACTACGAACGCTCTCACCCGCTTGATTCGCTTTGACATGGTCATGGCCACGCAGGCCGGATTGAGCCCGTTGAGCATGTAGTGATTCAGTGAATGTGGGTGGGCTGCACGTCCCAGACCGGTAAAGCGCATGCGGCCAAGAAAGCTGCCGACCCCAAGAAGAAAGCACGAGGAGAGATGTGATGAATGCCTCCTAACATGACGATGTGACACGCAGAGGCCGTGCGCGAAAAACAGAGGGAGGACAAGAAGGCGGAGGAAGCAGCTAGGCCAGCCCGCGCACACCACATAGTTGCTCTTCTTTTCGATATATACGTCTGCGTGAATAGGAAAGAAGAGAAGAAAGCTGCAAAGAAGGAAAAAGTGGATGTGGGGCTAGCCGCAGCACGCGAGCAAGAACGCCAGCGTATGGAGAAGGCAGGGCCCGAGTTGCTAGACCCAGAAATGCGGCGACGTAGTGCTTCGCAACTGGAACGACGCATTCAGGCGACCAAGGCTTGGAAGAAGAGCCAGAACCAAAAGACCTGGTCAAAAAAACAGCCTCGCTCGACGTGCTGCGGCAGAAGGAGAAAGAGGGCGAGCAGGCGCAATCCTCCTGAAGCCGCACGACCATGTGTGCAACGAGAAGCGGGCAGGCTTCGCAAAAGCTCCGGGGCAAGAGAGCGGCCGACCAGGAGAACGCGGCCAACAGTCGTGCCCGTAAGAAAGGCCGGCCCTTGAGAGAGAATTGCCGTTTAGTGCGAGAAGCACCTGGGTTGGGGCTGCTGCTATCCATGCTGTGCCCACGTCAGGAGCGCCACTGCCCTTGCCGGAGCGGGCAGCACTGGGCGCAAAGCCCGCCGAGGCGAGGAGTGTCGCACCGAGTAACGCGACGCTAATCAACCGTCTCATTCATTGTTGCTTTGCAGATGCTGGAGCGAAGCGGCGAGACTTCGTCACTAACTGGGCGCAGTCCCAAGTGGGAACTGGTTGGTTTTCGAACCGTCGAGGTAGCGAGCGTCAGTGACTGGAAGGTGCGCTCAGGTCCCTGAAGCCGAGGAGCCGATACGACTGCTCGCTCCAGCCGCTGCAACTTGGCGAACCGAAGCACCGCTTGAAAGGCGCAGAAGAAGTGGGAGGCTTCTATCAACGAGCTTTTCGAAGTGCCCGAAGCTAGTGCTGCTGGCGCCCCAGCACTGTCGCTGGACACACGACGTGCTAGTGGCATTGTTCCGTGGTAAGCATACAGTCCGGGTTGGAAGTGACTCGCAAAAGTAGCGAGGGAGCGCTTTGCGGCGCTCAGGCAGGAGTTTAAGGTTTAGGGATTGGAGCTTGAGGCTCTGAGGGTTTGGAGTTTGAGGGTTTAGGGTTCGAGGGTTTAGGGTTTGGACTTTGAGGATTTGCGGGCTTGAGAGTTTAGGGTTTGGAGTTTGAGTATTTGAGGGTTTAGGGTTTGGAGTTTGAGGGTTTAGGGGTTTGCGGCTTTGAGGGTTTGAGGGTTAGAGTTTAGGTTTTAGGGTTTGAGGCTTTGAGGGGTTGAGAGTTTAGGGTTTGAGGTTTGAGGGCTTAGGCGATGAGGGTTTGAGGGTTTGACGGTGCATGGGCAGAGGCTGTCTAAGGTTGTCGGGGTGCGGGCCAGTGTTTCTTTTGAAGGCTGAGAGCTGTAGGATTTCTCTGCGGTTTGTTTCTGACGCTTGGGTTTCGGGGTATATGGCATATGGGGTTCAAAAGGTGTACACATAAAGTTTTGGGGTTTAGGATCATTCCAGTGACAAAGACTCTCAATGGCCAACATGGGCAAGAACAACAGCAAAGAGCCCAACGGCCAGGGCAAGCGATTGCATCTCATGTTTAATCCATGCACCTGTTCATCATTTGCCTTGGCACGGAAGCCACCGCTACTACAGGGACCAGTAGCAGCAAGCCGGTTGTCAGAGGCATGCTTCCTGGATCACTGCCGGCAGCTTTCGCTTAGGGTTGTTAGTGTGTCAGGGGCTTTAGTCTAGGCCATTTTCAGGTGGGTTGTTACCATAGAAGGTCTATATACCTTATAGAAGCCTTATAGAAGCCCTATATACCCTAAACTCCCCACCTGTAGTTTCCGTTAAATCAATCCCTAAATCCAAAGCTGTTTAGAGTAGTACGTTGGGTGTGTCTGTCCAGCAGCCCAAGCCATGCCCAAGATCTCAACCGAATAGAAGCCTTCTAGAAATCTCACAGCCCTTATTTGATAGAAGCTTTGTAGAACCTTGGAACCAAAGGAGCAAGCTTATCGAATCATAGAACATGTTTAGACATTTCACACTCACTGTATACTCGCTTGCCTGTACAGCGCAGACAAGACTTTAATGTAGAAGCCTAGATGATAACCACTATTATTCCTTAGGGCTCCTCATTGCAATTATACAAGAAAGGTGCCCAGAACCTTGTTTTATCTAGTAAGGCCCCTACATTGCATACTTTATAGTGCTTGTTTGAGATTCAGTTTGCCTTGAAAAGGTGGCCATCAAGCGCTTCGCCTTCCTTTGCCAAGTCTTCGTGGTTGGGCGCGGGGCTCAGTTTGCACTTTTTGTCTAGGACAGTCTAAGGGTTTGGGATACTTAGGGGCTGAGTAGGTAACCTTAACCTTTCGGGTTAGGATACTCAGCCCGTAAGGTTAGGGTTGAGGATTTTATACAGACACACAGCGATGATAGTTTGAGCTTTGGGTTTTGGGGTTTTACCATTTTGTGTTGTGACGTTCACTTGGGTTGGGTTCTGATGGCATAGTAGTGTTCTGAATGCCTGGCATGTACTTGATGGGTGTCAAGGTTTCAGGGGATCCTGGGCTGGTTGGTTGGTTTAGGGATTCAAGGGTTTAAAGGCTTGGCTATTCATGGGCTTTTCGTCGAGCCGAGGATGCTGCTGACGTCAACGTCCGTGGCATGTTCACATCCCTAAACCCTAAACCTGAAGCTAGGGTGTTGTGACGAGCATCTTGCTGCATGGCCTCGCATACTACTATAGGAGCCTAGATAGTTACCAGCTACCAATATTATTGCTTAGGGGTCCGTGTTGCAATTTACACTAGAAGAGGCCAAGAACCCTTCTCCAATTATTAAAGCTCCTACATTACAAGCTGGCTCCCAAGGTCCAAGACCTCCTGGCTCGAAGCCCAGCCCCAAGGAGCCAATAAATATCGGGTATGCCCAAGAAAGAGTATTGTACCGTCATCACACCCTAAACCCAAACCCCTAAACCCGAAACCACTAAACCCTAAACCCTTAAAACCCTAAAACCTTAAGACCTCAGGCTGAACATCTCGCTGACGCCCTTGGCCAACGTTTTGGCCCACGGCCGTTACGACCTCGGCCAGGTGCGGTGCTGGGGGTTCGGTCCTTTTCTCGTTTCGAAGTGCTTACAAGTGCAAACGTGTAAGTGTAAGTAAGTAAGTAAGTAAGTAAGTAAGTAAGTAAGTAAGTAAGTAAGCAAGCAAGCAAGTAAGCAAGCAAGCAAGCAAGCAAGTAAGAAGTAAGCAAGCAAGCAAGCAAGCAAGCAAGCAAGCAAGCAAGGAAGGAAGCAAGGAAGGAAGCAAGTAAGTAAGTAAGTAAGTAAGTAAGTAAGCAAGTGTTTTTAATCACTTAGTAGTACAACAGTAGAGTAGGTAACCTTTAACTTTAACCGTTCTGGGGTACTACTTCAGTTATGAGTGTGTTATGTTAGTATGTTTGTCACCGTGGCTCGTAGGTGCGTGACGAGGGTTTGACAGACAAATTGTCCGGGTAGCTTGCTCTAGTTTTAGTAAGGTTGCATAAGGGTGTTGTAAGGGTCTATACAGTAGCAAGTGTGTAAAGGGTTCTGTAGGAATCTTCACTTAGTTTGCCAAGACCCGTCCTTCAAGCGTGTAGAATTTCTTATGCGTTCTTGTTCATTCAAGTTATCATACCACGGAAGCCCTTTTTTACCATGGATCTGCAACAGGGTATCCTCAGCCATGCAAGTTCCTTAACAAGAACTCGGTCTCATGAACTGGCAGCGGTCTGGAAGATTGACTACTCTGACTCTGGGCATTCGTGAAGATTAATGTAGGAACCTGATTAAGAAGCCCTGGCCCTAGAACCCCAAAAGTATTAGGGTTCATATTAAGAACCCGAATAAAGGCCCAGGGTTTCTTAATCAGGTTCCTACATTATGCTCTTTCGTGCGGGTGAGGAAGTCTTTCAGGTTGGAGTAGGGCTATGGGGTTTAGTACGTGAGGAACCCCTCGTGTCGAGTAACTATGTGGAGCGGATAGACTACTACACGCGATTCTCAAGCTTTAGATTATGTGCACTATGTGTACATTTTTTGCATATACATATACGTATACATATACGTA
>CAJNJA010040231.1:6571-27762 GCA_905231915.1 Symbiodinium necroappetens | reverse complement strand
TCTGTCTCTGTCTGTCTCCGTCTGTCTCCGTCTGTCTCTGTCTGTCTCTGTCTGTCTCTGTCTGTCTCTGTCTGTCTCTGTCTGTCTGTGTCTGTCTGTGTCTGTCTGTGTCTCTCTCTGTCTGTCTGTGTCTTCCGGTGTCTGTCTCTGTCTGTGTGTCTTCCGGTGTCTGTCTCTGTCTGTCTCTGTCTGTCTGTGTCTTCCGGTGTCTGTCTCTGTCTGTCTGTGTCTGTCTGTGTCTGTCCGTGGCTGTCTGTGTCTGTCTGTGTCTGCGTCTGTCTGCGTCTGTCTGTGTCTGTCTGTGTCTGTCTGTGTCTGTCTGTGTCTGTCTGTGTCTGTCTCTGTCTGTCTCTGTCTGTCTCTGTCTGTCTCTGTCTGTCTTTCTCTGTCTGTCTTTGTCTGTCTGTCTCTCTCCGTCTGTGTCTGTCTGTGTCTGTTTGTGTCTGTTTGTGTCTATCTGTGTCTGTCTCTGTCTGTCTCTGTCTCTCTCTGTCTCTCTCTGTCTCTCTCTGTCTCTCTCTGTCTGTCTCTCTCTCTCTCTCTCTCTCTCTCTACCAGGTAAGAGGTGTGGGCTTGGCAGGCATGGTCCCCCCTGCGGTGTTTTCCACAGAGGGCTCGGCTATACGAGGGAAAGCCTCCCCCACGGTCGGCTTTGCAATGTATGGCCTTCGAAATGGTAGAATCCCCCAGCTGACAGGTATAACAAGACGAATGCCAGTGCAAGTATAGGGCAAGTCGAATGCTAAGGCAGGGGCCCAGGCGTCAGCTGCGGGATTCGGGTTGGGACAGCGAGACAAAAACATGCAGTCTCCCCCCGCTACGTATGAGCAGGACTTGGTTAGGTTCACAGGGAGGAACAGAGAGTTAATTGGGTCTCGCTATGTGTTCCCCCTAATTTGGTCGGCCGGAACAGGTTGAGCTACAAGGTGAGTTGAAAAGGCGCAAAGATTAAGGGCACTGGGTCCCAATGTACAGGTTGAACGGAGGGTGGCCAGTAAGCCTAAAAAAATTCACACCTAAACTCAAGCTCCCCCTCAGACAGTGCACAAGTCTTTTTCAAAGCTGTCACGGTTGGCATGAAGCATCGAGCTCCCCCAGGTACCAAAACTGCAACAAGTTTGGTCCCCCGTCAGCTCCTTGGTGTGTTCTCTTTTCGCGCCCTGGCCATGTGAGCTTGTACTAGTTGTACATCCATCCACATGCGGCTACATCGTCCAGTGACTCAACCTCGTTTACCAAGAGTGAGAAGAAAAATGAAACACCACGATTTCAAAACTGGAACACACCTGGACCGGTGTATGTACTGTAGGGCAAACACTTTTTTGACCCCAAAAGATAACTGCAAGATTCGTATTGTTCGCCAGACTTGCTATCAGTCCAAAGTCAAGCGATACTGTTGCAAAGGCGCAACCTGTCGTATCTCTGCTGACTACTGCAGACTTTCAAGACAGCAAATCTGTCTTTTTTCTGTCATCATTAGGAACATCCGAAAAAGCCGCAAGCCTGACCGCAAGAAGTTCAATGGCATTGTTAATCAGATTCTGTTTAATCGTTGATGTGCACCTCGTCACGTTTGCTTGGTATGGTCTTTCTGCTTTTTCGGTTACTTCGATCCTGTTTGTAGTGCAACTTCTTTTCCTCGAATGTGGATGCTACCAATCACTGGAAGCACAAGAGTAGGCAGCAAGAGCATTCATTGGAAGAGTCTTCTGCCAATATTTACATGTTCTGATCTTTTCTCATACCGTTGCAGGAGAGATTAAGCTATGATCTTTCATATCGACTGTGTTAAAGTTAAGACGGACATTGTGGACTAGGTTAAGAAAGTTCTGCCGTTCAGAGTAAAAGCTGCAACTGGCCGCCGACCACAGCTTTCGTCCTTTGAGCTACATCAAGCCGGTTGTCATATTCCGTTCACGGAGTTCGCGGCGCTCATTAGTGTCCTGAGGACATTGGAGCCAATCTTCTTCGAACGAACTGCACCGGATGCAAAAGATTAAAACAGTCTGAATGCGCCGTTTTGACCTGTTCCTGTCCTTTTTTCAGTCAAACCTCTGGTGCATCTGTAGCCTTGTGTTGTCTTCGAGCCATCAACACCTTTCCTACCGGTTATACCGGTTTTTTTGCGCAACTCCTGTTTCGAAGGATGTAGATGGCATTCGTGCTCAGAAAAGCAGGGGAGCCGCGAGCATTTTTGGATCGCGCTGCTTAACAAAGACCGTCCAGATTTGCTGCGATATGAAGAAGGGACGCCTTCTTCACGTACCTGCTGAAACGGCCTCCCAAATTGTACCCTCAAAGCTGTTGTTTTCCAAGCAGAGATGGGATCGAAGAAAAATGATGTAATGAACTAGCTAGCACATGCAGCATCCGTGAGGATGACTGGCCCGACCCCCCTGCACGCCCGAACTCGAATCTGAACCCAAACCCCGAGCAAACAAGCAAGCAAGACTCTCTCTCTCTCCTCTTAAGAACCCAGAACGACCGCCTACTGCCTTTTGTGGCTTTCGTTTTCAAGAGCCGGTCGTGTCCCCGGCAGCACTCTGAGGGTCGCACGTAGTCAGCAGCGAAACTGGGCTAGAACTGTTGGCGACCCCCCTTCGGTGGGTAGGGCATGCTCACAACAAGAAGGGGCATCAGTTAATCGAGGTCCCGGCCACTCGCTTAAACCCACAATCACTCTTTCGTTGCGTTGCTTTGCTTTGCTTTGCCTTGCTTTGCTAGGGGTATGGAGCACTGGCAGTCCCGAAGCCCCGCGCTCCAGGCGCTTCCCCATCCAGCATGTTGACAGACGGAGGGTCGTTGTACTGGTGGAGGGGTGGTTTGTCCGATCCCTGTCCTAATGCCTCCGTGGGGGCAGGTGCTTGTAGCAAACAGTTCAACAAAACGTAATAAGGCGAGGTGCCCCCTCCTTCGGCCTTCAGGTTGTGTGCCCCGACCTCACCTGCCTGACCCTGCCTGCATCTCCAATACAAGCCTCAACCCGTCACTCACCTGCGACCTTACACTCATCCCTGAAGCGTTGTGTATGTTGGGTGCCCCTCGCAACTCATACAGAGACAAAGTGGGTAACAAAGTTTTGCAGGGGCCCCCAGGTCAGTTGTCGTCACACGCTGCATGTAGCCTGTGGCGACAGTGACTACGCTGGCAGGTCTTCTTGTTCCGCTGGTGCTCCTCTGGCTTCTGGTGGTTGCCACGGTACTGATTCTGCTTCTCCGCTGTCTGTGTTCTCGAGCGCAGTGGCCAGACAGTCTTGTTGTTGGTGCCACCCTTCTTTGTCTTCCGTAGTTGACCCCGTTGCTGTTGTCGTATGGTGGGTTGCCTTTCGTTCATCGTCCCGTCGTCGTGCAGCCTGGTAGTCGAAGTAGTCCCCGGTCCTCTTCTTCTCCGGCGGGTCGAGGTATCGCTGGGTGTGCACCCGGTTGTAGCGTTGGGTTCGGGTCCCAAGAACTTTGTTTCATCTGTTGAGGCATCGTCATCTGGTCTTGTAGTGCTGGTAGTTCACGGGTGTTTCTCGGCGGGTGCACTCGAGGTTCTGTAGCTTCCGTGTGTACTGGTAGTTCTGCGTGGCCCCCTTGCGGAGCTAAGCAACTGTGACCACCGTGCTCTGGCGTCGTCTGTTGTGGCGTCGTCGTCCAGTCTGGTAGTTCACGTACTCCACGACCTTCTCTTGGACGGCGGGCAGGGGGTTCTTCGGCTTCTGCAGGTTGTGGTAGAGCTGCGCCTTGTGCTCGTAGTAGAACTGGTAGAGATAAAGCTCGGCCCGTGTTTTCTAGTGGGTGCGCTTGATGTTCTGTAGGATCCGTGTGTGCTGGTAGCTCTGCGCGTCCCCTTTGTGGTGCTGAACAGCTGTGGCCGCTATCCCCTGTGTCATACGGTCTGGTAGTTCGGGTAGTCCACGGCCGTTTCCTGGTCGGCGAGCAGGTGGTCCTTCAGCTCCAGCGGGTTCCGGTAGAGCTGCGCATTGTCCTGGTCGTAGGGCTGGTAAAGGTAGAGCTGGGTCCTCTTCGTGACTGTGTTTTCCGTCTTCGTCTTGTCTGCCTTCGGGTGGAACGCGTTCCGGTTAGGCAGCGTGTCTTTCTTGTTGTGGCAGTTCAGCGGGTAGTTCTGTTAGCCCGTTCTGGTTCCCCTTGCGCTGTGGCAGTCTCTTTCTCGGGTTCCTCGTCTACCAAGGTAATCACGTCGCCCCAAGACTGGGTGCTCCATGTGTAAAGGTCTGTCAAGGCGTCGCTGGCTGCGGCATGTACCTTTTCTTTCGCCAGGACTGTGGGCCAGGGGGTTTCCCCCTAGCCCGCACGCAGCGGCTTGCACCTCTCCCTCTCTCTCTCCCACTCTCTCTCTGCTTCGCCAGCTTTGTAGCGGGTAGTTGCCTCGGGCGCCCCCCTGTTGCGGGTGCCAGGACTTTACATGCAGAACGCACTCAAAGGCGAAGGCAAGCATGGAGGGAAAGTTGTTTTTTCTCTCTCGCTCTCTTCTTCAACACAGACAAGAGCAGGCAGGAGACCCCTACCCACTCTGCGCGCGGTCGCGCGCCCTGTCCTCCAGTGTCTGGGTACGACTTCTTTAGCAGATGAGGCCCCCTTGCAAACAACTGTTGACCCCCCTAATTAGCCGATGAACCCCCGGGCCTCGTCTCTCTCTCTCTCTCTCTCCCTCATTCCTTTCGGTCAAAAGGGCTGGTCAGGCCCCGGCCCATGGGCCCCCCACTGCTTGTGGGGCTTTCGGTGGAAGCAGTACACGTACCGGGGGTCGCTCTTCTTCCCTTGGGCATAGGGGACTGTTGAGGTCCCCTGGCCTTTTGGCCCCCCATTTGTTATGGGACTTTCCCCTGAAAAGGTACAGGTCTGGACCTCGGTTTGGGTAGAAACACCGTTACAGCACAAGCAAAGTAGATTTTGACTTCCGATAGTCCCCCTGTTCAGCGTACTTTGGGACACCTAGTTTCGAAAAGTGTCACATGCCATGAGTTGTTCCCCGCAGCTATCAAAGAGGCACCCATGACATAACAAGGCTGCAACAATAAAAAGCTTTCCCTGGCATGTGATGAGTTCAGTTGTGCTTGACTGGGATATAGCTCATGTTGTCCCCCGCGTGTATCCCCAAGTAAAACATGATGGATTTCACACAGCAATGCGCAGTAGCAACAGTACTCACATGAGACTGAGGAGGCAACAGTGGACGGTTATTGTAGCGGGTTCCCAGGTGACATCACATTCGCAGTGCAAGGGTGCACTGGGGTTCGCTCTCTCTCTCTCTCTCTCTTTCTCTCTCTCTCTCTCTCTCTCTCCCGGGCATGGGGGTCGGTCAGGACCCCCGAGCGTTAAGCTCACCCGCAATCGTTTTGCGGATAAAGGGGTGTAAAGAGCGAGCATAAATCACTAGTAGGCTAATGCCATAAAGACTACGATAACGTAACAGTAGTGATTGTATGCTCTCCAGGACACATGCATCAACGACAATGTATTCCCCATTGTTCCTGCTCATAAGAGGACACAGCAGCCACATGACTAAAGTACGTACACAAGTCGCCATCATTCGGGGACATACATTGTGTTGCTGTCATTGGAATATTCTTCCAAATTATTGAATGCCTTGTCTGCTGACCCCTAATCCAAAAGTACCATAAACTCCAATAATCTTACGTTGGCATTCATTATCAAGGACTTTGCAAAACAGTCGAGAACTTCGGCCTAGAGGCATTTCTCCCTGTCTGTAAACAGAACAGCAAACATGGGAACATGCCCTTAAACATCTACAGCAATGTAAAGGATGTCTCTCTCTCTCTCTCTCACGCTCGCTTGCTTGCTAAAGGTGTGGGGGCAGAACCCCCTGGCCCGAAGGCCTACCGCCCGCGGTCAGCAGCAACTCTCGACACCCCTTTTTCTCGCTCTTACTCTCACTCTCACTACTCCCACTCTCACTCTCACTTGCTCCGCAGCTGTCAACCGCGACACGGAACATAGCTGTGTGAAAGTATATCGCTTGAAAGGCATGAACGATCAGAGCATTTGCAGTTAGTCCCAGAAACAAGCTTGCAGTAGAGCTAAACACAACACGACAGGAGAATTGGTTTGGTCGTTGTGCGGTTGCCTCCACGTGGCTTCTCTCGGCGTAAGCTTCCGGAGTAGTCCTGTCTCTAGCTCTTGTCTGCGCCACAACACGGACATGCCGACATTCTTTGCAACGCCGCCCGGCCAGCATTATGTCTTCGGCAAAAGGCACAAACCAGGTCGTGGAAGGCAGTAGTGAGTAGCGCAGGAGCCTGCAATTCCTCTGGCCTGTGCCCAAACCAATCCGAACACATTTGTGCTAGCTCAATTTGTGATCCATTTTGGCAAATACTGACGGATATCGTTCTGACCTCTACGATACGCTTAATCACATTCCTGATTAGCGACAGCACAATAGAGAGTTCTGGCCGAAACGACATTTGATCTTGCCAGGTTCTATGAAGGATGTGCTACAGCTGCAGTCCTTAAAGACTCACATTGATCTCTGCTGTATGCAAGGCATGCTTCACTGGTTGCTATGATTGCGATGGCCGCTCGGATCGGGACCGGCTCTGATATGACGGCCATCAATATTTTGCTACGGGTGCGGTTCCTTGCGCAAGCTTCTAAGCTACCGCCATTGCTTTAAACGGATCTTGTTCTCGAAAGTTGTACTGCTGCACTATTGGGATCGTGCCGGGGCCACTCTCGGCTCTTGTGTGCCTTGAACGTTCAATCTTCTTGCCCATGGTCCGTCCATGGTTGCTAAAAGTTGACTGCACGGCTGGGTACATCGGCGCCAAAAAACCTGCATAGAAGTTCCAACATCCTCCTGCCAAGTGGCTGTTCGTGACCACTGGATGCTGCGACCAAGATGGGTGTCATGCCATCGTACGCTGCTTTGTCCTTCTCTAGCTGCACACATGTGATGTCCAAGAGCCAGCACGCTTTGAACCCTTTCACCGGCAGTTTGGAAATGCCGGTAAGAAGAGGCAAGGTCGGATCATGTTGGTGCCAGTCTCTATCGCCAGTCCCTGATGCCCTGCTGCCTGTCCAATTTTTCAAACGTCTCGGAGAGCCGCGTCCTTGCATGCCTTCGCATCAAGAAGGGTTTGGACCACCCTTGGCGCGGCACTGGCTTTACAGCTTGTCTCGAATGCTGTATGCCTGACTTGCAACAGATCTAGTTTCTAGATTTCGTGATTGGCACAGATGCCCTGAATGTTGCGTGGCGTGACACTGCTCTCGCGATTCCGCCTACTAGCAAGATAAGCACTAAGGGTCTCTGTCCTCAACCAGCCAAGGAGCTCATGATGATTCTGCTTAGCAGCGAGGTACAGCGGCGTCTCCCCCCAATGATTGCCGATGTCCTCTCGCCAGTTCGGCAGACTCTGCCAGCCGAGTACGACAAATTGGAAAAGTCAGCTTTCGAGTATCGTCCACTTCTGACCACACTGACTTTTTCTCAGAACATGTCGAACCATCTCAAACACCTCACAGCCTCTCCATCCTCGCCGCAGGCTTGCTGTGCAAGAAGTCTGCATCTGAGTATCGTTTACCTTCGGCAGAACTACGTCCTTGTTCACACCGCTCTCGAGAAGGAACCGTACGACCTCTCCGCAAGTCCCAAAACGAAGGAAAATCAACTAGTCGGACACTGAAGCTTACAGCATGAGGCCTCGATGTGTCCGTTCCTCGCGGCTTCTGTGATCGGTGCTGAGCCCTCGCAACTGATGATATTCATGTCCTTGGGAAGGACGGCACTGTAACAAAGGGCTGGCATTGAAATCTTCCGGGCCGTTCCCTAACCGAGCTCGGAATCGAGCGCTCGGGCAATCTCGGTGTACCACGCTTGTGCAACAGCGTTGTGTCCTCACCCCTTAACAGATGCAGGTGAGGCGCAGCATCTGCATAGGACAGAAGCTGCATCATCTCCATGTGACCTGCAGTGCTCACCCCGACATAGTCTCGCGTCACTCTGACGTCGTTTCGAAATCCTTCTGCAAGCAACTTTCCTCGCCTGCGCGGCTGGCCTTTAATGCTGCAGTTTCACCGTCTGCATCTGTAGCATTGGGCTCCTGTCAAGGCCCCTTAGCTTTACCCTACTTACAAGGCTATACACTGGACCTAGCACTGCAACGCTTAAACGTGCCATCATCAACCCTGCTCCCACCAGCCTGTGGGAGCAAAAGAGATGCCTCGGCCTCCAAAAACATGTTGACAATTTGTGCTTTGGGCAGCCGTATAAGTGCATACCACCGTGTAAAATCTTTAATGCACTGTAAAGTGCACATCGTGGAGAACACAACTACAAAGCCGAATGCCTCTTATATCCTCTTATAATGTGTAGCTGGACAACTGGACGACAAACCAAAACTTTCGCAACCACACAGCCCTGCGTCTTGGCACCACATCGGCCCTCTACAGTTAGTGTGCTCCCTGCTGGGCGTATGGTGTGACAGACAATTCTCTTGCAGCGCACAGCCGACTAAACAGACACGTCAAAGTCTACGAGCAGCACTCTTTTGGAATCGAACAACAGGAGGCGTTGCAGGTCGTCTTGTTCGCTCCAGCGCAAAGTTCGCCGGGCGGACGGCGACGGCCACACCCCGCTGATTCAAGGGCGGAAAGGGTGGGCGTCGAAAATCACTAGGTTTCGACACTTCACAGCTGAGCAACAGACTGCGGCGTGCGACGAAAACGCTCTCCCATGTCATGGCGTGCACAAGTGCACTGACACGACATGCCGAGCTTACAGCGCACAGCCGACTAAACCGACATGTCAATGTCTACGAGCATCGTCCTGTTCGCTCCAGCGCAAAAGTCGCTGGGCGGATGGCGACGGCCACCATACAGGTGCGACGCCTTCTGCCATAGACCCACACCTAGAAGCCCCAAGCCCTAGAGCCTTTTAAGCTTTAAACGGAGACTCATGCACAGCACTCAGAAGCCGTCGGAAGGCACATCGTAGCCGTGCCCACACCATTCCCAGTTTTGCTCACACGCTAGCGAGAAGTCGAATGGGCTCACGTTGGCGGAACTTGCCACCTCTCTGCCACACTTGCCACCAGCCCTTCTTTCGATGAATGACCATGCCACTTGCGGAAGTTTGTTCAGATTTCTGCAGTTGCCAAAGCATTTTGTCAAGCATTTTGTCAACGCATGCCGGGCCGGCTAGTTGTCGATGAACAGTAGCACGTGGAGCGGCACAACCTCATGAAGCGCGAGCAGTGGCACGATTTGAGCAATGACTTCAAGCGTGTAAGTGTAAGCTTTCTTGGAGCGAAGTGACGAGCAAACCAAAACGGCACAGATCCAGCAGCAAACAGCGTTCTCTCTCCAGCTCTGGCTACAAAGCCCCAGCCATTGATCAAAGCTCCCTCCGGTCTCCAAGCCCAAGAAGGCACGTCCTCAACGTCCGACGGCTTAAAGCTCTTGCCCTACAGCTCAAAGAAAGCATCTGCATAGATCACCGCACGCTCCACAACCTCTTCGGCTTGATGTCACGAAGCCGCAGTCGCAAGAATTCCAAGGCATCCCCGAGGCCTTCGGTCAGCGGCCAGTCTGCAGAAGGGGATCGGGAGGTCGGCGAACTTGAAACCCTTTTCAAGCTCGGCAATGGCTGCCATCACGGCAGTGGATTTGATTGCTCGAGCCTGCAAGTAGTATTTGCGAAGCTTTTCTCCTGCTCCCGTCTCGTCCACCACGCTGGAGAAGGCGCTGGCTGCTGCCATGGCTTCGAGGGTGTACCTACGGACCTACGTGCACAACGAGGGTAGGAACTGTGAGAACTCTACTCAAGAGAATCTCACGAAGGAATACGCACAAGTGACAACTGCGAAAGCATGCTGTGAGTGGGTTCGCAATCACGTAGTCAACGCTGCAATCCATGCTCATCTGCACACGCTTCAGACACAAGTTGCACTGCACCATGGGCCCGACAGTCGTACTGCACGCTCATGTTATAACTGTGGCAGTCTTCCTCGGGTGGACGCCGTGTCCACCCGGGTTCCGTGTTGAGAGAGCACCGGATTTCAACACTTTCTACGGAGCTTCACTCTCGGAACTCGCTTCCGACTCAGACGAGGCTTCCGACACCTCCGATTCACGGCTGGACGGCGTGTCCAGTTTAGCTTCACTTCCTGTGGAGAACACCGCTTGCATAGCGGCCTTTCTCCTGGGTTAGAAACACGGAGAAAATGCGAACCTCGTATGGCCAACTGCAGCGTGACTTCCACAGCAGGGGAAGTTTGTGGGCTTCACCTTCATTGCGGGCATGGGCTTTCATCGCGATCGTGGGCTTTCTTCGCGATGGCTAGCGTGGGCCGGGCCGGACCTGCAGTGCTTCAACTTTGGCGGCCAACTCCTTGATGCGCTCCTCCAAATCGACTGCTGTTCGCTGTCGCTTGACGATGATGAAGTTGTCTAGCTCTGCATCCTGCACATATCGCTCGATGGCCTTGTTACCCCAGCGCCCACTTAGCATGATCGTGCTAAGTGGCACTCCAAAACCTGCAAAGCACCTGGGCTCCGCTGACTCGAAAACAATGGCCATGAAAACGCTGCTTCGGAGGAGTACCAGCTAAGCCTGGTTTTGTCAGCAGAACCTTGTTCTCGTCCCAGATCAATGGAATGATGCTGATGACTTCCTCCTCGGCTAAGGGCTGGCCAGCACCACGCGAGAACAGCGGCGACGCAGGATCCTTTGGCATGTGGGGCAGAAACTTCAGCGACGCACGGTATGGGCACATCCCTTTGTCCACAAAGCTGCAGAAACATTTGCGCGTACGCACCGCGGAAGTCTCTATGGCATCAGCCTTGGACGCACTTCAAGTCAAGCTCACAATTTTCTGGTCGAAATCGATCACTATGTCCCTCACTCGCAACGCTGCAATTTCAACCTCGCACAAGAGGAACCATGTTCTCAATGAGAACAAAGCCTGCCACACCACAATCATTGGTGCTATCTTGATGCTTTCGGCACGAAAAGCTTTCAGGGCTGGGTCGCCCAAGCGATCGCACAGCATTATTTATGGCAAATTCTATTTCAGGCGGGGCTTGCTTGCATGTGCACACCACGTGCTCGCGCCGTGCTCTGCTGAAGAATTGGCGCACTGACTTGTACCCACCTGCCTTCAACGAGGCAGACACTTTCTCGATCACCTCTGGCGTTGAGGGCGGCGGGGACAACTTCCATTCCCAGCAGATTCTGCACCACGACTTCCAACGTGAGTCCTGTGACCTCGTATTGCTCCGAACCCAGATATTGTTCCGGAACTCGCGGAGAGCTGCTTCGCGATTCTGTGGCAAGGCTGCCGCTAATGCCTTCTGCATGGATCCTCAAATGCTGTGGCGAAGCGCTGGCAGGTCTCGCCTGGCTCGAGCTACTCCTCGCTTGTTTGCTGACCGAAAGCGAAGAGCCTCAAGGTATGCCTGCAACTGCTCACTCACGACGCCTTTGTCTAACGCCTGCCTCGCCGACTTCAGCTAGGACACCCCATGCAGGTCCATCTTTTCTGTCGCCTGACCTGGTACTCCTGCATCCACGGCTGCTTGTGCCAGACCGCAAAGTTGCTCGGGCACATCGTGCTTGCCTCCACGCGGGCGCAAAGGGATCTACTTTTGTGCTTCTACTCGTCCGAGTCCGTGCTCGATCGCTCAATCAATTGCCTGCACTGGGAAGCGTTCGACTGCCCAACTACGACGCATGGCTCAGATGCAGATCCTAAGGCTCAGCACAGCACAGCCGTCACACATGGACAACAAGCAAAGTCAGCGCACAGAAGCGCAGACCACAACCCTGCGTAGTCAACGTCCTCTTCATCCACACGGTCCACATGCACACGAATCAACAACAAGGCGCGCACCTATGCTCGCTCTAAAGAGGCGCTCTCACGAAAGCTCCCGAAATCCAGCATGTCGCAAACTCGTCATACGCCGCAGCTCCGCACACTGTCGTACTGCATGATGTCCATCCGCACGAACTGGGCAATCGCACTACTGCTCTTGCAGGCCTCTTCTCAGACAGCTGGAACCACAACACAGCAAGAGCCGGCCATGAGCCAAGTGCTATGATGTCAAGCTGCTATGTCGAAAATCACAAAGTCCCCACACTTCACAGCTGAGCAGCAGACTGCGGCGTGCGACGAAAACGCTCTCCCATGTCATTGCGTGCACAAGTGCACTGACACAGCAAGACCCGACACACAGCGCTATCTGGCAGCCTGAACCCATATGGTACTGAATTTCTGACTGCTGCTTCCCTCACCCCGTAAATTCCTAACTGCAACACTTCTGCCTCTTCCACGTTGCCCCTTTCCGCCGTGCGCAGCAGCTGCTCTGCGCCCGTCCGCACCTGAGCCCGAGAGCTGCCTTCTCAAGGCTCAACTGCCGATCGGAAGGTACCCTGCCAAAATTTGCTCCCGAGGAGCATAAGGGAGCATGTGGAAGACTACCTCCAATGGCTTTCCGAGCGCCTGCGGTATGCATGCGCTTAGCTTTTCCAAGCTCGATTCTTTTTGACTTCCCCCGACGAGCCTCCAACTCGCTCAATCATATCTTGGCATCCACGACTTTTTGATTTGGTGAACCATCCAAGCCGCCGTTTTGCTTCGTCTTGACGCCAGTTTCGGGCTCACGATTATCTAACCCCCTACACCCTAAACCCTCAACCGTGGGTACTTCATAACTTCGAGAGGAGGGATCTCGTCTTGTGAACGTGACCGTGCGAGCAGCATGCTGTATTCGCCTTGACCCATATCCCAATGAGAATGGACAGCTTCCTCACCTGCAGGTAGTTGCTGTGACCCCGAGCGTTGCTTTTACGTCCGCACGCTCCACTGTTGCACGTTCGACTCCAGCATTCTGAGCGACATCTTCAGTCGTCCCGGTTTCGCCTCAATCCCCACCGAAGGGCCGGATGGCTGGATGCAGTGTGGACGGATGTTCTATGAACACGCCGACCGCGTTTGCCTGGATTTCCTGTTTGCCGTACTTGCAGGGCGCAAGTACGACGACGAGCAAGATCTGTCCGAACCAGTGTGCAAATTGAGAAATGCCTTAAGTCTCTCTACCACATTACCACATAGCTTGCTTCTAACAGCCCGGGATATACAAAAAGATACAAAAAGCATACAGTGTCTTTGGACAGCACCCCACCACGGGCCCACTGAGGACATGCGTCCAGCCGGCGTGTTCTTTGAGTTCTGGTTTCTCAAGAAAAGCTCTAAACGCTCACCGGGAAGTGCCCGGAATCCCCAACAAGACCTGAGACTGACTCGCTTTGCAATGTCATCGTGCGTCGGACCATGCCTCCCATGACTTGGTGACGTGCACAAGCTCGCCTGTCCGGTTTCGACTCGCACTTTCGCGCTTCAAGAACAGGTTTAGGGTTCTGGTGTAGGGCATATGTCTCGCATCTAACCCAGGCAAAGGAGGTTGAGGCACCGCAGGATGCAAGGTTGCTTATGTCTTTGATATGTCCGGAATGTGCTTTAGCTGACACACCTCCAACCTTTGGAAACTCCCAACTACTCGGCGATTTCTTCCTAACACTGGCGGTCCCCAGTCTCATTTGCTAACGTTGGCTCTTCTTTTCTGAGGCTGCAAGTACTGTAAATTGCAGCATTTGCTACTGTTTAGCATCAAGCTTTGGCGAATTGCAATTAGCAGGGTGGCATTTTGCAGGGTTCCAATTTCGAGGCTCCTGTTTTGTGTCAAGCTATTGGGGAATTGCAATTAGCAGGGTTTCGTTTTGCCCCAAACTGTTGGGGGAGTGCAATTTCGAGTCTTCTGTCCCGTGTCAGCTATCAGGGAATTACAATTTGCAGGGTCTTGCTTTGTTTCAAGCTATTGGGGAGCTACAATTTGCAGGGTTTTGCGCTGTGTCAAACTATTGGGGAATTCCAACTTGTAGGGTATTGTTTTGCACCAGGCTGTTGGGGGAGTGCAATTTCGAGGCTCCTGCCGTGTGTCAAGCTATTGGGGAATTACCACTTGCAGGGTCTTGCACTGCGTCAAGCTATTGGGTAATTACAATTTGCATGTTTTTGTGTTGTGCCCAGATTCGGGATTCCAACTTGCAGGGTATTGTTTTGCCCCAAGCTAAAGCGGGATTACAATTCATAATGTATCAAAAACACACCCCTCATGTGGCGAGACCGGCTCATCATATTTCTTAAGCATGCCCCCTCATCGGGCGATCCAGCTTCCATCATGCATCTTAAACACGCGTTTTCATGTGGAGATTCCGGCTCATCATATGTCTTCAGCACGCCCCCTCCGATGGCGCTTTAATATACCTTAAACGCGCTCCCCATGCGGCGATGATTCCGGTTCATCATATACCTTAAACACGCCTCCCCTCCCCCCATTGGGCGAGTTGTTGTTGTTGTTGTTGTTGCTGTTGTTGTGGTTGTTGCTGTGGTTGTTGTTCTTGTTATTGTTATTGTTCCTGTTCCTTTTCCTGTTCGTGCTCGTGTTCGTGTTCTTGCTCTTGTTCATGTGCTTGTTATTGTTCTTGTTGTTGTTCTTGTCACACTCCAGATAGATTGTGCAGTTGTTGCTGTCGTTGTTGAGCAGGTATCTTAAACACGCCAAATCATTTGTCGATTCCAGTTCATCATACGTCTTAAACATGCCCCTCACTTGGCGATTCCGGTTCAGCATACTTCTTAAACACGTCTCTTCATGTGACGATTCCGGCTCATCAAAATACATCTTAAACACGTCCCCTCATGTTGCGATTCCGGTTCACCATATATCTTAAACAAACACACATACACACACACACACACACCTACCTTCCCCTATTGGGCGATTCAAGCTCATCATATATCCTAAACACGGCCCCGCATGTGGCGACTGAGGTTCATCACATATCTGAAACACACCCCTCATCATATGTCTTAAGCACGCCCCCTCATGTGGCGATTCCGGTTCATCATTAATCATGGATCTCATTTGCTAAACCCGCCCCCTACTTTTCACGGACCGCAGCCTGTGGCCCACGAACCGGGCGACCCGCGGCAAGGCTAAAAAAGAGACCGGAGGGGGTTGCGGACCCGCAGGACCAGGGGACCAGAGACCAGAGGACCAGGGCACCAGAGGACCAGGCACCACACCAAAGGACAAGGGGACCAGAGGACCAGGGGCCTAGGCCAACCCTACCAAGGGCCACAGACAAGAGCCAACGTTAGGAAAAAGAACAGGGCCCGCAACTACTCCTCTCACAAAAACCCAGGATTGAACATGCTGAAGCTTGGGCTTGGCGGTGCCCAGACTCAATCTGAGAAAGCCCCCTGCAAACCCCACAAGTCCTCAACAACCCACTCCACACCTGATCAGAACAAAGGCCGATTGAAGCTCTGGCGCGGAAAAACCTTCACAACTGAAACCCACGAAGACCGAAGGCTTGGGCAGGCTTCACAGGATAATCCATCCGAGCCGCCATCTATCATGAGTTGTTGTCGGAGGTAGGGGATTCCTCGCCTCGTCAAGACACACCGTAAATGTTCTTTGGACTGACTTTCCGGATATGTTTTGCTTCGGGCGGAAACTCCTCAAGCATTCAATCTGACCTGTTCTCCGAAGCGAGCTTGCCTTTACTGCCACAAGCAGCTTGACGATTTTGTGGTTCAAAGGCAACAAGGCTCCGCTTGCCCTAGAAAGCTGGTACAAGTACGGGGCTGGTCTCAATGGCTCCAAACCTGTTCTACAACGGAACGACCCACTCATTCAGGGAAATTCAACTGCTGAGTCAGCTTTTTTACATATTGTTGGCATGAACTGCGTGATGGAGCAGAGCCCCCTGATGGTCCTGGAGCGAACTTCATCTTTGATGATCTCCACAAAGCCTGGGGGTTGAGATGTGCACTGCACTCGAGCGGTGTGCCCGATCCGAACTCGAACTGCCGCCAACTGAGGCTGTTGCTGCGATCGCCCGCACTCTTCGGCCTCAAAAGGATCTGCACAGAGCTCTGCCATGTTGTCAGTGCTACCAATGTTCGGCCTATGTGCTGGAATCCTGGCAAGGCGCTTGAAGATGTCCACATACAGGGCCATAAGTAGGCTCCCGCTCCGCGAGACCACATGCAGCATGGGAGATGGCGGCATGGCATCCGGTCGCAAGCTGAATGCCAGCAAAAGAGAGAGAGAGAGAGAGAGAGAGTTCAACTTTGCGGTTGTTGTGAGTTACCTTCACTGCTGCCAGTTTCGGAGGGTATCGGAAAGTGCTGTCACAGCTGTCACAGTGAGTGACATTACATCGGAGAATGTGGCAAGCCCTTGAGGGTCAAATCGCATTCAGCAACGTGAGGTGCGAAGAACCATCTGCAACCCAATTTCCCGTAAGTCTGGAAGCATGCCTCAGGCTCACAACCCTCCGGATCCTGCCGTCGACGGCAGCGGCGCGACGAAGGCTCCCGGCTCCGTTGGCTTCATCGAGAGCTGTTTCAAGCCATGCCACCACTCTGCGTGCTGAACGTGGTCTGGCTAGGTCTCACCCACACCCACTGGCCTTGGACTACTCAGTCTGCTGGACGGCTCCATGTCAAAAAATTGAAAGACGATCCTTCCGGTCAAATCGTCGTGCTGTGTGCTCACATTGAACTGGTTCTCCGCATGTCCCACACGATTCAAAGGATCCTTGCTGGCTTGCTTTTCGAAGACCCGTGCTGAGCTTAAACCTCTGATTTCGCGGAGCTGGACGGAGCCACGCACGGCAGCCCTCCAAAACTCGAAACGACGGTTCTTATGTTTCGCAGTATATGATCTCAACTTCGTTTGGCCAAAGCCTTAAAACTTTAGAAATCCTAGGCACATACGGAGGAAAATTGCCGAATATCACAAATTATCTACCTGGTATGATTAAAGGCTGAGAGTTCCCTCGGAGTTCCTACAAACGCCCATGTCCTGTGCAGTAGCCGGCAATTCCAGTAGGTCGTTCGTCAATTTTTGCTTAAGCCCCGGAGATGCAGGAAGTGTCCCAAGCCTTTCCACCTACACGACCCATCCGGTCCAAAAAGCCTGAGGCATCGACTGACAGCAGCAGGCGCTGCCAGGCCGAAGCTCGGCTCACTGCAGATGCCACCTGGGCCGCACATACCGCAGTTATCTACAGCAACATGGGTCTGGAGAGCAAGATCCGCACCCTCACAACCGAGGGTTCCACGGTGTTTCCCAGGACAGAGTTTTGTCGCAAAGCCCCATGCATCAGCTCCGTCAATAGCTGCTGCGCCTGCTGGCTAACTTTGGCTCCGTGAGCTGTTGAGGCTCAGAACTCTCAGACATTCACAATCAAACCGGAGTTCCCGGCGAATTCACTTTCTGGAAAGACTTTGGCCGTGAACGTCATGGCGAGTGTTATGCGCCCGATGTTGTTACGGAACCTATCGAAGTTTTCGAAAGCTTATAACTGACCACATCTCACCCAGTTAGTCCATAAGCCCAAAAGGGCACATATGCGGGACGCACGGCTTTGCTCATTCTCTACCAACATTGGCCATCGACTCCACCAGCGACACCTCACCAATCCACAAGAAGGCTAATGCAACTAGAAAAGCCGGCTCCTCAATTGAGATCGGCACAAGTGCATTTACTACTCTGAATGCTGGCATTTAGCTTTGAACTTGGAAGCCTGGGCACAGGGGCTTCATGAGCTGGCTGGGCTCATAGCTCGTCGAGGCACTTTTGAAGGGGCCTTCTGTAACTCCACCGGATTCGCAGCCACAGGTTGCGATCCGCAAACTCTGCATCTATCAGAATACCCGAAAGCATCTGAAAGCCCAAGGCAGGTTGGAAGGTCTTGCCTGGGCCCACTTGCAGTTTTGCTCCTTAGCAGCACCATGGATTGGAGAGTCGAGCTTCCAAGTGACTGAAAGCTCCTGAGGCGGCCCAGGTTCACAGGCACTAGCAACCGATCCGTAGATGACCTGCGGGCTGCACAAAGCAGTCCCTCAAACTCTGACATCTTGCAAACGCCTCGGTCTCAGAGCGACACGGCTGGCCTGTCCAATCTGCAGCACAGAGACGCTTGCCGAACGAACGATGCCTCAGTCCAGTGTTTTGGGCAAGGTCCAAGCAGTGGAACTTCAACACAAAGTTCCTACGGCGTGCGTGTCCCCCCTCATTCTATCTGCTAGGTCTGCATGAGAACTGGCAGGGCGCAGTGGATTTGGGAAATTTTCATGCGATGCATTTCCAGTTCATATTCCATTGAGTAACGCTGAGGGAATTGTTGAGACCTCTTGAGACTAATGACAGCTTTGGAGCACTTCGCTTTGGAAGCTCTGCTACATAGCAAAAGCAACTATCAGGGAGCATTGTAATCTTCAAAAACCTTCAAACCCTACATGATCCTACATGTGTGCAGGGCGGTGCATCTCTCAGGTCTGGGCCGACAGCCAGGCACCAAGCAGAGCCTAAATCACCTGAAGCCGGTGCAGTCCGAAGTGTTCCACCTACGTTTCCACTCCCACCCAGCACACCGTCCAGCCTACTCATCCTCGTCGCCCTGACCACCACCATCAACATCATCAGCATCATCATCGTCCTCGTCGCCGTCGCCGTCGCCGTCGCCGTCGTCCGCATCACCTACAAGAACAACAACGTCCACAACATGTTCATCGCCATCCCAATCCTGTCTAAGTATCCTCCTGATCACAACATTGAAACTTCCCCCATTGCCGCCACCGCCGTCAGCGCCGCCGCCGCCTCCACCAGCAAGGCCAAGACAAGCAACAGCATCAACAATGGCACTACCAGATTGCTGATCAATAATACACAATCTCTCTTGCTGCGTACTTGGAAGGCTTTCAAGTCGTACATCCGCAGCGGTTGTAATCTGTTCGAAGCAAACCTTCACCATGCATAAGCCCGCTTGAAGAGGAATCCCTGACCTGAAACTCCAGTTGCCGATGTGTTGAAAATGAAATTCAAAAAATGTTCGCCAAGTTTCGTCCTGTTCAGGTCCTTTAAGACAAAATCTTTCGGAAATGCTCTGGGCGTGCTGTCAAGTGCTGCCGCAGCTGCAGTCGGTTCACACCTTTATGCAAGCCAGGTTGGCTTCGCACCAACATTCGCAATCTAGGAGCAACGCAGTGGCGTGCTTTTGATGTGTGTGAGATTGCTCGAGAAGTGCTACCTCCGGCATCGGCTTGTACAAATATGTGAGACATTCGTCTCGATACCTACGCGCTCTAGCTCGACAGCTCGTGTGGTAACTTCCTGGACCCTGAACACGGAGCTTCAGGGCATCACTTGTAGCGACAGACCAACGCATCCTTCTCGAACGATAGCATAAGACTCTGTTTGAAACACGTCGTTTGAATGCCTTACGCCGTGAGATCCTAACATCGTCGCCAGTCCCCCGTCGTTGACCTGCGCGTGACGACACATCCAGTGCTCCCGTAACGTTGAGCTTCGTCGCCAGCTCAGGGGGGCGATTTTGCTGGCAAACCTTCGCCTTCGGCTCCTCCATGGTGGGAGGCTGGAGCCGTCCGAACTCTAGAAGGCCCTTGAGGCTGGGATCTTCTTCTTCTCAGACTGGAACGGCCGCGTTAACTGGGGACGCTCAAATCTTCCGGCCTCAGCGGAGGGCTAGTAGACCAGGTGCAGTACTTGAGCCAAGATCGGTCCGGCTCTTTATCTCCGTCTGGCTGTCTGCCTGTTTGTCTGCCTACTTCTCTGTGCGTCTCTCTGCTGGTCTCTCTGCCTGTCTCGCCGTCTCTCTGTCTATCTCTCTCTGTCGTGCCGTTGAGGTTTATGCCTTCTTGAGCGCAGCTACCCGGTTGGGTTACTTTTTGGAGGAGTGAGGCAGGACGGGCCCCCTTAGGGCGCAGCAAAGTGGGTCGTTCATCCCATCTCCCCCTTTTGAGCTTGCTGAAAACTTACTGTCTGTCTCTGTCTGTCTCTCCGTTTGTCTGGCTGGCTGTCTGTCTGTCTGTCTATAACTCTATCCGTTCATCCATCCATCCGTCCATCCATCTAGTTCACACTGTCTATCTTGCTTGCTTGCTTGCTGGGCGTGTGGGGTGCGAGTTAGACCCTCGCCCCACTGCGCTCACGGGCGACTCCGTAGTCCGCGTCTTGAAACTATATATCTCTCCGTCTCTCGGTCGCTCTATCTTCTTCCACACTGTCAGGAGCAGGCAGGTCCCCGCCCACTCTGCTCTATCTCTCTCTTCTTCCCTCGGGCATAAGGGGCTGGTAAGGCCCCCCTCTCTCTCTCTCCCGGGCATAGGGGCCGGTCAAAGCCCCCGGGCAAAAATGCCCACCCGATTTTGTTAATCGGGGCAACGGGAGTGAAGAACAAGCATAGATTTGCCAATGACTGAAGTCCTATAGTGTACGATAACGGAGATAGGCAAATCGTATACTTTTTGTCGGATACATGCACACTTTTACTAAACCAGCTTGGAATTATGGCGGTCCAATTTGCTGCCTTTCTTGAATCCTTGCAAGTCGGACTCCACCGATTTTACAAGTCAAAGTGATCGTGGGGCGTTGGATTCAAGAATGGGCCTTAAGAAAGAAGTCTACACAACCAGTATATCGTATAACAGGTGGCCAAGAAAGGAATTCCCCCTGGTCGGCAAAGGAAGGACCAACCTGAAAAGTTAAATACTTGTTCGGGGTGGATCCCCCTATAAATGGACTGCACGCTAATTTATTGACATTGGCGGCAGGTGCCTGGAAAAGAGGACGGCTGGTGTTTGGAAAAGCTTTAAAAACTTAGGTCCCAGGCGTTGCAAGTCGGCAACAGGCCTAGTGAGGAAAGTTGGTTGGCGCGGTCATTTGCGGAAGCAGGCTAGAGTACAGGTCCCCCCAACACAAGCCCGAAAGACAGAAAGGCCACCCCCCGAACAAAACAGAAGTAGCAATCCTCTCACCGTCTTGTAGGTGTCGTCGGTTTCCGCTGGCTGTGCTTTTTGACTTCCCCCAGTTCCCCTGTTGTCGAAGAAGACGGCGCTTGGCTCGGAAGTCCAATTTGCTCTGTATCTTCCAGGCTTCTTTAACTCGGCCGCTGTAGACTTGTGGGTGGGAGGCGAGGGCTTCCCCCTTCCCCCTGTGTAGGTGTTGCGACTTTTTGTTGTACGCGTCGTCGAGGTAGCGGAGGTCTTCGTCTTCCCAACGCCAGTTTGGCGTGACGGGGATTTGTTGTCCCAAGTCCCAACGCCGTGCTCTCGCTCTCTCTCTCTCTCT